>JASDQU010354407.1:406-10975 GCA_032191745.1 Picea mariana
TTGTCTGAAGGGCTTAGTGCACAGGTATGCATATTTTTCAAAAAAGACAAAAACTGATCTATTCAAATCAAAATCAAAACAAAAAACAAATGAAAAAAATGCAAACGAAAACGAAATATTTACATAATATACAAGGGTAGTTATCAAGCAAAGTATCTTTTCATGGCTTGGCCATTCACCAGGTAGGTGTCAAGCTGCCCTTCGAGATTCTGCAATCGGAAGGAACTAGGACCCAACTTTTCAACAATTAGAAATGGCCCAAGCCATAAGTTTTGAAACTTGGTGTGCTCACCCTTTCCTTCGTGTGGTTTGTCCCACTTTAAGACGAGATCGCCTACTTCAAAATTTCTATCAGAAGTAGAATTAGAATCGAACCATCTTTTAATCAATTGTTGATGTTGATCTAACTTACGCTTAGCTTGGGTTCTTACTTCTTCTAACTTCATCAAAGCGTTAATTCGGTTTTCAAGAAGGGGACAATCTTCTTCTTGGACTTTTTGTGACAACTGAAGTGAAGGAAGAAGAATGTGAGGTGGCAGAATGGCTTCTCTGCCATAAACAAGAAAAAAGGGGGAGTTACCTATAGCGGCTTTGGGTGTTACCCTATCATCCCATAGTGTGCTCAGTAGTGCATTGTGCCAATTCTTGTGATTTTCAGCCATGGTT
Source organism: Picea mariana (assembly GCA_032191745.1). Classification (NCBI taxonomy): domain Eukaryota; kingdom Viridiplantae; phylum Streptophyta; class Pinopsida; order Pinales; family Pinaceae; genus Picea; species Picea mariana. The sequence goes on from JASDQU010354407.1 coordinate 1,073, forward strand.
CTCTTGATAATTTTGATCAAGTTCTTGTTTGTTGATTCTACTAAGCCATTGCCCTGGGGGTAGTAACTAGCAGAATACTTCAGCTTAATTCCTTTCTCCAAAGCAAACTCGCTCATCTCAAGAGAAGAAAAGTATGAAGTGTTATCAAATACTAGACAATCAGGGATACCGAAACGGGTGATAATATTCGAGTTAATAAAAGCAATCACCTGACTTGTGTTAACAGTTCTTAGCGCAGCAGCTTTAGACCATCGTGTAAATTAGTCTGTGGCTGTCACAATATACTTGTTCTGTTGTGAGGACGGAGGGTTTATAGGACCTATGATATCAAGGCCCCATTTCTGGAAAGGAGAATCTACGGAGACGGGTTGCAAGGGAAAGGCTGGTTTTTGCAATTGCCCTGATGCTTTCTGACAGATGATACATTTATGACACAAGGCATGGGCATCCCTAAAAAGCGTGGGCCAGTAATAACTGGCTCTTAAAACCTTATGAGCAGTGGTGTCACCACAAAAGTCACCACCAGCTTCTCCTGCATGCAACTCAAGCAAGAATTTTTCTGCTTCGTCTTTTTCGAGGCAGCGCATCAGTACGCTGTCAAAATTCTGACGAAACAGTATATCGTTAACTAGATGAAAGGAGGCGGACTTTAGTCTCAATGCTCTTCTTTTAGAGGGGTCGAGGTGACGAGGTGTTGATCCATGTTCAAGACAGAATCTAATATCGCCGTACCAAGGACTTACGAGGTTTTGCGCACAACAAATTAAAATTTGGTCGTGTTGTTCTGGGTTTGACGTATCACTATCTTCTGGCTGTCCTATTTCTGAATCAACAACCAATTTACACAACCCTTGGCCTCTCACGATATGAGATGGGGTGATCTCTAAGTCATATTCCTGCAAGGAGGTGACCCAGTTGGCTCTCTTCTCTCCTAACTCCTTCTGCACTAACAAGTTCCTTACGACAGGGTAGGGGACAATGATTTTCGTCTTTGACTTCAAAAGATATGACCGGAAGTGCTTAAATACTTTGAAAATAGCGTAGGCTTGTCGATCAATCGCTGGGTAGTTAATTTCATCACCTTTGAAAGCAGATCTCATAAAGGCAATGGGTACTTCGTTGTTCTCGGAATTCTTCTGAGTTAGGACTGCGGCATAGGAATGATCAGAGGAAAAAGTATAGAGTGTAAAATCTTGAGAGAAGTTGGGGCTCATGAGAGATGGAGCGTCTGTTATGGCATTCTTTATGGCATTGAAAGCTTGGTTTTCTGTGGGTCCCCAATGATATTGGGTGTCTTTTTTAATCAGGTTTTGTAGAGGCCTGACCATTTCAGAGAAATTGGCGACAAATCTCCTCATGAAATCTGGCCTAGGAAAGACTGCATGGATTTATTGGATGTAGGTGGGGGAAGTTTAGCGATGACTTGAGTCCTCTCAGGGTCAATAATCATCCCATCACTAGACACAATGAATCCTAGGAGTTTACCTTGTTCTACTGCAAAGATGAACTTTTTGGGGTTCAAGGAAATGCCGTATTTACGACATCGTAGCATAACGGCTCGTAAGTGAGCTAGATGATTGTCTTTGTTTTTATAATAAATGGTCACGTCATCTAAGTAAACCACTACGGAGTGATTGATTAATATTTTAAAATCAATGTCCATTGCTCTCTGAAAGGTAGCACCGACGTTAATCAATCCAAAGGGCATTTTGCGATAATCATAAGTGCCCCACGGGGTACGGAAGGTAGTTTTTAGTTGGTCTAGAGGAGACATTAGGAATTGGTTATATCTAGAGAAACCATCCAGTAAGGATAGCCTCTCGGAACCAGATACCTGTTGAAGGATCTATTCCATTAGCGGGACAGGATAGTTGTCTTTGTCAGACGCTTTTTTGAGGTTTTGGAAATCGACACAAAGTCGAATTTCCCCGTTTTTCATCCGCACTGGGACGAGGTTGGAAACCCATTGAGTGTGCCTAACATAAAAAATTATTTTAGCACTTAGGAGTTTATTCAATTCTTTTTGAACGGTCGGTTCAAGTTTAGGGTGCATTTTCCTCAGTTTCTGTTGGAAGGGCAAGGTTTGGGGCTTCATTGGGATGACATGCTGTATAATATTAGGATCGAATGTTTTGAGATCATCATATGTCCATGAAAAGACATCCTTAAATTCTTTAAACAATTTAACAAAAGAAGCTTTTTCTTGCTTAGAACATCCCAAGCCTAAGTTAATACACTGAGGATTTTCACTAGTTCCTAAATTGACTTTTTTGTAAGACAAAGAGGAACTATTAGTTTTACAATTGACTGTCTTTTTAAATTTATCTTCAAAATCATAAAACTTTTCTAATCTAACTATGGATTTGGGTATGGAATTTACCATGTACGATAGAGCTTCAGGAGATTTCGGATTAGGTATTACCGTAAAGTCGTGCAAATTGTCGTCGTGCGTGCGTTCATCTATCACCGCACCTTGAAAGGTTTCTTCCATGTGCAGAAAGTTAATGATCTGCTGATCATCATCAAATACTCTCTAGTTTGTGATATTGTCAAGAACAGATGGTCGAAACAATATCTCGACGGAGAATGCATTTGGGGATAAGCCTTCTATAGGAAGAATTTTAGAGGCAACATTAGCTAGTAGATCTGCTTCAGCATTATTTAATCTAGGAATGGAGTTTATATTGAAAGCAAAAAAATTATTCATTAAACTCCATACCTTATCCTAGTAACTTTTGAGATGCGGGGAAAGATAGTGTATAGAGTCTCTTACCTATCTGACCACTATTTCAGAGTCGCCAAATAAAACCAGGTTTTGAATGTCCATGTCCAAAGATTTTATGAGACCTTGTAGTAAAGCCTCATATTCTGCGGTATTGTTAGTACATTCAAATTCTAGTCTACAAGCCATTAATGTCTTATTACCTTCCGGATCGATAATGATGCAGCCTGCACCAGCTCCTTCTTTAGACTTAGAACCGTCGAAGTATAGAGACCAAATTTGATTTCCATCGGGCTCATGAGACTGTTGCATAGAAGCTGTTGGTTGCACAAATGCTATGATATCAGATTGTTGTTCAGGATTGATGATAGGTGAGACTTCAGCCATGAAATTTCTGAAGAAAGTATCCATCCCTTGGACTTCAGGTGAATCAGCAGGAGGTGTGTATGGTTCATTAGGGTCATTTAAATCTGTGACCGTGAACTTGAGGTAACATTCACGATTCACCTTGATCTTGTTGGGTTTACCATTCTCTGGAAGCCATAAGTGAGACCAATCTGTTACGAAGTAACCATGTAGCTGTTCCGACCAGTCCTTGCTCAAAAACAGACCATACACTTCCGGGATATCCACCACAATGATATCAATAACCTGATGAACCTTTGGGTTAGACGATAATCTAATTAATACATTTTTTAGTTCGCCTATAACTTTAACATCTGTTCGATCAAGTTGTATGATTTTCAAAGAAGATGGTTCTACTTCAGTATTAATCTCTTGGCAAACAGACCAAGGCATCACATTAGATGATGCTCCTGAGTCAACCATACAATTATGCACATTTCTGTTGAAAATCTCGAAAGTTAAAAGAAACAGTGGTACATTCTTGAGAGTACTAAGAGTAGTAGCTTGTGATTTCTTAATCACAATTTCTAATGCTACTTTATCTACATTATTTACATTGTTATTTACATTATTTACAGCGGTTACCGGAAGACTTCCTTTATCTTGAGGATCCAGATTGTTTTTAGTGGGAGTCTTCTTCGAAACTTTGCTTTGCACAACCTTGTTACCATTTGAATTACCATTCTTTCCATTCTTTGAAATATTTTGCAACATCTTCTGTAACAAAAATGGAAACTTCAACAACTCATAAATAGAAATGTTAGCCCTTAATTTTTTAAGATCTTCAACAACATCATAATCTAATTTGGGGCTGACATTGCTCTGTTTAGCTTCTACTGATTTAGATGGATTTGGAGGTGAAGTTGTAGTGTTCTCGGTAGAAGGCTTATTTGTTGTCTTACTCCTAGTGTTATAAGGGTGAACAGTCTCAAAGTTAGCTTGAAAGATGCTATCCGAGAAATGTCCAAAAATGTTTGGAGAAGACTCTTCTTCTTGAACTGTTTCCTGTTCGACTTCCTCCTGAGGAATATCAGGAGGCATCAAGTTATCTTGGGCTTCTAGAATTGTCTGAAGGGCACATTGCAAGCTTTCTAGATTCAAGCCTTCGGGGTTTGGGTTAGGCCAGTTGGTAGGAAAAGACTTTCGGAAAGGGGGTTTGTAGGGTCCCTTACTCGAGGAAGCTTCTTTAGTTGACCTTTTTAAATCTATAACTTGATTAGACAATTTTTGTGCAACTTTAGTTAAATTTTCCAAATCAGAGTTTTCAAGTTGTGTTTTGCTTTGTGTGGGTCTAGGGAGAATTTCAATCTTCTTTTTGGAAGAAGAACTAGTTTCAGTTTTGTTGCTAGAAGAATCTTTAAGACTAAGTATATCTTTTTCAATCTGAGTAGCCTCCTCGAAGGCTTCTAACAACGTGGCCTTTTTAGATTGTTTAACCCAAATAGCTATACTTTGATGTAGAGCTTTAGTGTAGTAAGCTATTACAAGATTCTCAGCAGGCATAGAATTTGTAGGGATTCAATTTTTAAGCATTAAGAATCTTTGATTAAAATCTTTAACTTCTTCTTTTGGGTTCATTTTTAATCTTGAAAGGTCCATGACTAAGACTTCCGGAGGTTTTCCATCTCTGAATTTTTCCAAAAAACATGACTCAAACTTTTCCCATGACACTATGGTATGGGGTTGTTGGGAAAAGTACCAAGTGGATGCATTACCCTCAAAGGTGTAAGGGAACAACCTACAGACAACATCTTCATGTTCAACATTACGGAGTCTGATGGCTAACATAAATTTTTTGATATGATCTTCGGCTATCTATTTTGAATCGGGATCAAACTTGGGAAGCCATTTCTCTGGGTGCTTAGGTAAAGGGTGTTGGGCTCCAGGTACAACTATAGTGTCCTGGTCCAACCAGGGTCTAGCAGGATTTTTCTGATTTTCCATTGGGGTAGTAGGTGTGGAAGGATGATAAGGTGAGTTGCCTTCGTCAGAAGAGGAATCTCCTCCATAAGAGGAAGGAGATGAGGGAGGTGGTGAAGGAGGTATCCTAGATCCTCCTACAACAGGATTTGTGTTTGGATCTGTAGGATTCACAGTGAGATTAATGTCACTTAATTATTCTCTGATGTCAGAAAAATCCAAAGGCTGACCCCACGGACGGTTTGGTTGCCTTAAACTAGCTAAGGCACTATGTTTTTTGATAAGAGATTGACGAACGATCTCTTGGATATCACCACCTGTAGGATTAGGGGTTGCTGGCTCAACTGTGATCTGCCGATCTTCGGTTGAAGTAGATGTTGTTTGAGGGGGAATATTCTCTTGTGAATGGCTTATGGTCACTATAGGTGAACGATTGGGGGGAGGATTCTTGCGACCACCTCGTGCCATTAATTTAGTTCGGCCCTCCTTCTAGTGCCATTTGTTGACGGGCGAAATTGATCGTCCGTCAACTGAGAGAGTGGAACCGGTCCGGGGTTGTCTAATAACCCAAGCCGTTTGGAATGAACCACCCTGACGGGTTTAACGGCTCCATTGGCCGCTCTAAGGTCCTAAGAAAACCAAAGAGAAAACTAATCTAAACTAACTAATGTATCTAAAACAAATAAAACTAACTAAAACTAACTAAAACAAACTAACTAAAACTAAATACAAATATAAACTACTCTAACTAATATATATACAAACTAATAATTACTATTACACTAACTCTAATAATTAACTATCTAATCACCAACTGAATTACAACTTATTCACAAATATACATTATCTACAACTTGCAAATTTAAATAAAACCTGTAAAACTCATTTGCTTTCTGCCCTAAGACAGCTAGAGATATTTTTTGATTTTTATACTTTCATGAATAAGAAATGAAACTTACTTAAATTAAACAATCTAATATACTAAACACGCATATATATCTAACTAAAATTATATCTAAACTAAACTACTAATAATATAATAAACAAATAAATGACAAACTGACCTGGAAACGCTCTAGATTTGTCCTATGTATGATGACTTCGAAGCTGGTCGGAGGAAGGAAACTCGCACCGGTTAATCCAAAAGCTTCTCGTAAACGATAGGCTACGCTGCTCTTTGAGTGGTTTACAGGACAAACAAGACATAAAAAATCAAAACAATTATATGATTTATAAATCTCTGCAATAAGGGAAACCTGTTATGAAAAAACTTATACTTAATAATTCAACTTATGAAGAAGAGAAATCTGTCATTCACAAACTGAATTAAGCAATTGCTATGTTTTTTAAATACTAGGAGAAATCAGATATGGATTACAGTGATTAAATTATATCATTTGCAAAAGATTAAGATAGCTAAAGTAGTCATTAACCAAATACAAATGGATATTCACAACATGAAACAAAATATTGATATTATGAGAAGCTAAAGCTGTAACAAAACACCAAATTCTGCCTCAGTCTGTATTAAAATTCCATATCCTTGTTCTCCCGCGAATGAGGATGTCCATTATTACAAAAATGATAGGTATTTATAAGTCTCTCCATAGGGTAAAACTTCCCTATGAATAATATCAAATAGTTTACAAAACCTGGGAAGATATTCCCAAAATCAACTAAACTAGGTAACTAAAATAAAATCAAGATATTTCAAATATCCTCTAACTGCTCCTCAAATCCACTGCAATTTCGAATTCATCTGCAATAGACCAAAAATAACAAGTTAGGAAGATATTTTATTAACAAAACAATAAAAATCTAATCCTACAGACTTAGCTACAGAATCATCTGATTCTGTAGCTAGTCTAAAATAGCATACAAGACCAGAATCGAAATCAAATCAAATCTTTAAAAGAATAAAAATCAATTTTCTTCTGATGCTAATTTAAAACGAGTCACTAATGATCTTATTAATTTTATCATTCAAGATTAAAAATAATCTAAAGTGATTCAAACGCAAACAGGGGTAACAATACTCTGTTTTTCTTTTACCATAAAATTGGGTCAAACAGTAATAAGACTGTTTCATATCCAAATGAAATCAGTAATGAGTCATATCGTATGTGATACGATCTAATCCAACACAACCATAATCCATTTTTTATAGCTATAATGATGCAGCAAAATATTCATATCGTTTTAATTAAATACAAAAATGGAAAGACTGTTACGATTATGGGTAAACGAAATCATACGTAGCCGCATCGACCCAATCAATTTTGTGATTGATCCTTGCACAGTCAACAGGAAGGATCATAATAGAATCAACAGAGGTCATAATTATAAACTGGGCAACAAATCACGACTGAGTTTAATATAGAAATAAATCGTGAATCTGGATACAGTCCATTCCATTCTTTGAATCAAATACAAACAGCATGTTCATTGCAATATGAATCGAACTGATAACATAGTCGAGTGAACCAATGCGAATTAACTAGCTGGGTATAACTGTTATGAATCGAATATATTCATGATTTGGATGCATATTAACAGAATCATATTGAACATAATTCGAATTATATTCCTGTTGGTCGAAAATCATGTGGACATAAAACCATGACAGTTAACCATATCAAAATTGTTGTCAATCAGAGCGTATACATTATAACCAAATCGAATCGAAATGTGACCGTGTTCATAATTGAAGTATGAGAAACAACTCTTGTCTAGAATAGATACAAACGATTTCAATCGACAGCAGAGCATCCAAAAATAAAACAAATCAAATCACACCAAAATTAATCAAATTGATGAAAATCCAGTCGAAACCAAACTGGGAAAACGAACTTCCATTTAGTCAAAACATATCTATGTATAGAATGCATACAATGTGACAGAGCAAATCAATTCTGTGAACAGAACTATCCAAAAATGAACTCGAATTCGTTATATAAACATGAATTATATACAAAAATGATTGATATCAAACATACCTGTGTGACGTCAAAGCTCAAATTATGCCAACTTAGAATTCACGACCGCTGTAGCTGATTCCACATTTTTAAACAAGATAGAGCTAGTCGTCCTTTGTTTTTTATCAGTGGCTAGTAACTTATCCTTTTGACTGGTAAGCCGTGCAACTTGGTCCTCCAAAGAGTGAATTCTCGACTGTAGAATAGGGACATCCAGATAATATCTCTCTACCCATGATCCGCATTGATCACAGGGTGGCACTATAGGTTTTGACAAATCATGAGAGGGTTTAGATGAGTGACTGGGGACTTCACAAGGAAGCTTAATGCCTGGGTAGTTAGGATCATCTTGTAGGCAGGGGGGTAGGTTTGACACAAAGTCATACGAGGGTTCGGCACACAAACCTTGCAAATAGGGATATTCATCAGCCAAGAAATGCTCCACCTTTGAATTGGAGTCCTCACTCAACACGATAGGGTTTGGATCGACAGGGGTTTTTGGCTTATTTCTTGCCATCCGTGAAATCAAACGGGCATTCTTTTTGCCTTTGGTGTTTGTAGTGGGTTTGGCCTTATACTTTTTACCCGTATCCTTGACAGTCTCAACACCCTTAGGCACAGAGTGGGGTAGGTCGATAGGTGAGTCGGGCAAGGGTTTAGGTAGCAGGATGTTGTAGGGTACTAGGGGTACAGACTTGTCTTCGCTCACCACTGGTTTATCGACCTGTGGAGGGTTCGAATCTTCAAAACCATTCCGAGCAAGGAAATTGCTCCAACAATCTCTGCATAAATCCAAATGATAGACCACAATAATCTTAACCAGCCCATAATGAAAAAGGCTATTATCAGCCTGGCTCTTTTTGTACTTCTTGGACATTTTAAACAGGCTTCTATGCAGATAAAAGGGCATATTAAGTTGATAACCCATAAAAACCATAAGCAAACGAAGGTGGTTTAAGAAAACAAACCCATACTGACCCTCGCAGGTGATAAACTATTTGATTATCATCAATAAATCATGCCAACGCTGTTTCAGCATGGTCATGGGAAAACCTTTATCACAAGAGATAACCTTACGCAACTGGAAGAGCTGTGTCCAAGGGACCTCTTCTACTTTGCAATTCTTGGGCCATCGTTGTCCAGTGGCAGGCAAACCCGTAGCAAGACTGATAAATTGCTCGTCAATGTGCAATTGAACATCGCCGACCTTGGCTCGACAACCATCAAAGGTCATGGCGAATTGTCTAGCAACGCGGAGGTTAAAACCCTCGAATTTTTGTTTGAACGGGAGCCACCCATTGTCCTCGAGGTCACTGCGGGCATTGTCGAGCATCAACAGAGCCTGGCTGCCATTAGGTTCAGCTCAGACGACAGGAGCCATGGTGCGAGCACATGGTAAGGGTTTGGGTTGAATTCCCCAATACATAGGAGTAGATTCATTTGGTCTAACAGCTACGAACAATCAAAGGGGGTTGCATTAATGTGCGCATGCAAGGGTGGTGGAATTAATCATCGCCATGCAAAATAGTTATGGTAAAGTACAACCGGAAAATGCACATCCGTTCCAACAATCATATCATAGTTGAAACCATATCATTTGCCAACCAAAGAATCAAACGGTTAAGTTATATGCCAACGTGCCATTGTATAGTTTTCCAAATCATTAACATTCAACGTGAAACCCATCACCAAGTGTTACCAATGCGCCATCGCATAATGTTTAATCAATGTTTTAAAACCATTGTGCCGAATGTCATTCATAAAACTTACAAGCCATGAGCCACAAAAAGATTATTATAAGGATCATATCGCATATATAAAACAAAAATAAATAATGACCCCTATGCAATTCAATGAATCAATGAAGTATAAACCCATACG
>JASDQU010354408.1:0-11187 GCA_032191745.1 Picea mariana
TTATTTGAAGAATGCAATATCATTTGTGAACCAAATCACCAGATACAGATAATATCCAAGTCATAAGATGATTCCCATAAATTATGGGGTGATAATAGGTGGCTCCACATGGGGATGGCGCTTGCCCTGTTAAGTTCCAAGAATCCAGCTTTCCTATCATCCTGAACCGATCTGTCTGGTAATCTTTATTGGTCTGATTCTAAGAAAGGTATTGAAGAAAAGTGATCAGCATCTTAGGGCCTTCTCTTCGGGCTTCAACAAACTGACCGTCGTCCTTCACTCAGAAAATGCAAGTAAAGACTGAAAATTAAAACGGTATGCACAATGGAGAGTGATTTCTTCAATTTCCTTACTGGGGAGGGATATAGTGTTTTAGCATTCTACCATTCACAGGTGCTCCTGGAAGATCTGACCCATCAGTATTGTTTAGCAAGAAGGAATTGTGTCCTCTGAAAGCCTGGATCCTGTAGGGTCCTGTCCATAGATGATCAAATTTCCCATGCTTCCCCTTGTCCTCGTTCCTGGCATCCCATTTTAACACCAGGTCTCCTAATTCAAAATCATCCTCTTTGGTTCACTTGTCAAAGATCTTCTTTATGTTTTCTTGGATGACCTGTGTTTTGTTGAAAACCTCCTCTCTGGTCTGCTGCAAGTGAATCATCTGATTGATTCTTCTCTGAGAGTCATTTGGTTCGGCTTGCATCTCTTGAAGTAACTTCATGACCGGGACTCCTAACGAAGTTGGGAAAACAGCCTTTGTACCGTATACCAGCTGGTATGGTGACATACCAATTGACCTTTTGGTGGTGAGTCTATCTGCCCATAAAGAAAATATCAGCTTGTCATGCCATGATTTTTTATTCTCTTGCAATGTTTTCTTGATGATGTTTACCAAGGTTTTGTTCGAGGATTCCGCCAACCCATTCCCTTGAGGGTAGTAGGCTATGGAATGTCCCAAGACGATGTGGTAACGACTGCAGAAATCAATAAGCTTCTTCGATTGAAAGGCAGCTGCATTGTCAGTAATGATCCCTAGGACAACCAAAACGGGATAAATATTATTCTCAAGAAATTTAATAATGACAGTGTCAGTGGCTTGCCTGCTTGGTACAACCTCGATCCATTTGGTGAAGTAGTCAGTGGCAATGAGAATCCACTTATGTTGGCCCGAAGATGGAGGGTGTATCTCTCCAATGAAATCGAGTCCCCATTGCTGGAACAGAGCCTCAACTGAAATAGGTTTGAGAGGTAGAGGAAGAAGCTTCCTTTTTCCCTCAAACAGCTGACACCGGTGACATGTTGTTACTTTCTGATGTACGTCTGCAAACAGGGTGGGCCAGTAAAATCCAGCTCTCAGTATTTTGTTGGTTGTAGCCTTCCAGCTCATATGGCCACCACATTCACCTGCATGGAACTCCTGCAACACTTTGTCAGCTTCATCTTGGAGCAAACAATTTAAAAGAATACCGGCAGGTTCTTTCCAATACAAATTTCCTTCTAAAATACAAAATTTCAAAGCCTTCAACTTTAAAAATCTAGCTTTAGTTTTAGTTAAACCAGGGGGAGCTTGTAAATTTTGTAAAACAAAAATAAGGTCTGCATACCATGGAGAATTTAGAAAAACCTCTTTTGACGTTTGGAGTCGCCATCTCACCCTGTTCACCTGCCACTTCTAAAAAATTAATGTCAAGAGCTTGAAGGTTAGACTCAGCCATTAATTTAGCAAGGCCTTGGCCTTTGATCAATTTTGTGGGCTTAATTTCTATGTCGTATTCTAGAATAACTGCAATCCACTTCCCCCTTCTCCCATCAGGGTTGTCTTGTGTCAGGATGTCTTTCACCACTGTGTTTGGGACATATGTTATGACGTGTGAATGAAGAATATAGACCCTGAAGTCCTTTATAGCTTTTACCAAAGCAAAAGCCTGCTTCTCCATGATGTTGTAATTCAGCGCAGCATCTCTTAGGGCTTTGCTGAATAAAGAGATGGGTTGTTCATACCCTTCACTGTTCTTCTGCAGTAATACAGCTGCTATCATATGTTCAGAGGCGAAAGAAAAAAGATAAAAATCTTTAGTGAAATCGGGACTAATCAAAACGGGGGCTTCTGTGAGTGCCCTTTTGACTTGTTCAAAAGATGATCTGGACTCAGAGTCCCATTTTATCTTAGCGTCCTTTTTTAGCATATTGGTAATGTTTCGGAGGAGTTCAGCCAGATTAGGAATGAATCTTTGGAGAAAGTTGATTTGCCCTATAAATGACTGTAGCTCTTTAAGGTTTCGGGGATGTTCTATTTTTAGTATGGCCTCTATCCTGCTGGGATCAATTCTGATTCCTTCTTTAGAAATGATATGTCCCAACAATTTACCCTCTTCTAACCCAAAGAGACATTTCTTGGGATTCAATGAAATCTCGAACCTCCTACACTTTTCGAAAACTCGTCTAAGATGTTGCAAGTGTTCATCATCAGATTGGGAAAAAACAGTCACATCATCCAAATAAACGACAATAAACTTACCTGTCTCCTCAATGAAGGCAATGTCCATCACCCTCTGAAATGTTGCTCCTGCGTTCATCAGACCAAAAGGCATCTTCACGTACATGAAAGTGCCCCATGGGGCGGTGAAGGCGGTCTTTTCTTGATCGTCTGGGTGAACTAGGACCTGGTTGTAACCTGAGAAACCATCTAACAGGGAAATTCGACTGGACCCGACCACACTTTGCAGGAGGTGATCCATCTTAGGCAAGGGGTAATTATCTTTCAAGGATGCTTTGTTCATATTTTTGAAATCTATGCAGAGTCTTATTTCACCTGTTTTATTGCGTGTGGGGACTAAATTGGAAACCCACTTCGAGAAACGTAGTGGGACTATGATCTTGGCATCATACATTTTCTTGATCTCCTTTTCTATCAAGGGAAGCAATTTGGGATTTATCCTTCTAAGCTTCTGTCTAAACGGTTTATGGTCTTCCTTGATGGGAATCCTATGTTGTATAATACTGGTGTCATAGGCTTTTAAATCTTCATAGCCCCAAGCAAAAACATCTGAATATTCTTTGAATAGTTCCATGTACGTAAGCTTTTGTTCTGAGGGTAAAGATTTGGACAGCTTGACCATCCTGGGCTTCTCGTCAGTTCCTATATTACAATCCTCTACCTCTTGCCCATGAGCCTCTAGTTTTGGTTTCTTAGCTACATCATCACTGTCAAACAGATCTTCTAAAGGGACAAGGCCTCTAGGTAGGACATTGCTTTTCAGTTGTAAAACATCGGCATCCACTTCATCATCCCCTAACTCTCCTGAGTCTACTGTATCTGTTGAACCTATTGTATTTACAATATTAACACTATCTATTTCAAATTTAGAGTTATTTACATTCTCGTTTTCATTTTCTAGATCTATGTTTGTACATTCAAAATCGTTCTTGCATTGCAGAAAATCCTCAATCTGATCGTCATTTCCAAACACTTTCCAGTACCTGATATTATCGGGGACTGTAGGTCTGCATTTAACCTCAACAGTGTATGGTCGGGTTTGGCGGAAAGGGATCTTGCAGGACGCAGCTGATGTGGCTAATCCATCGGCCAGAATATTTTGTCCTCTCGGCATTACCTGCAAGTGAACCTCGTTAAAACACTTCAAAGCATCGAGAGCTGCATTCCTGTAGGCTCTAAGGCATGGGTGTTTAGCAGCATATTCACCTTTAATTTGTTTAATAATTAATTCAGAGTCACCCCTTACCATTATTTGCTTAGCACCAACCTTTTTCAACAGTTTTAGACCGAGCATTAAAGCTTCATACTCAGAAACGTTATTAGTGCAATGAAAATTTAACTTATAAGAGTGATTTTCCGAATACCTTTTCCGATGATTATGCAACCAGACTCCAGCTCCTGCTCCTTCTTTACTCACAGCTCCATCGAAATCCATACTCCAGAATTCGGCGGGTAGATCTTCCGTGATTTCATTTTCCATCTTTGCTGCCTCACCGCTTTCAGGACCTTCATCTTGACTAGCTACATCATCTGTCAGTTGAGTATCTTTCTCTTCAGTATGACTATCATTGTACAAGATGAATGAATCTAAATCTGAATGGGCAGAGTAAAGGGGGTAATTATGAGGCTTCTCTTGACTGATGACCATATACTTCATCAGTGTTTCCCTGTATAACCTTCTTTGTTGTCCAAACACTGGGACAGTGGCGTAAGACATATCCAGCTGCAAAGTTCCTTTCAACTTAGCTCCCCAAGACCGGGACAGTAACATACCATATTTTGGCGGAATGTCCGCAACCACCACGTCCATTACCATGCTTTTCAAAGGAATCTGTACCAGGGTGATGCACAAATATTTAATTAAACCAATACATTTGACTTTGCTGGAGTCAAAAGAGTGGAGGTCTTTGTAAGGCCTAGTGACTTCCAATCCCAGTTTTTCCATTACAGCTTTGGGAATTAAATTGTGTGAGGCACCTGAGTCCAACATGGCATTATGCAGTATCAAATCATGTATGTTCAAACTGATATAAAAGGGAGCTACATCACCGGTATCGTCTCGACCATCCACTGCCGGTCCAAAAAGGAGTTCGGGGCGATCGTCAGCGAGGTTCACAGTGTCTGAGTGAGTCACTGATCTGATAGCCAAGGCTTGGGTGCCTATGCCAGGCTCAATTGCTAATGCCTTTAGTACCTGTAAACGATAACTACCTTGGCTTATCAACTCTATCAGTGGGACAGGAATTTTAATTTTGGCCAATTCTGCTTCTAGGCTAAAAGGCGCAGAAGTCTAGGTCTGACTCGTCAATTCTACTTGGTCCATATCCCTCTGGTCAGAAGTATTAGCCAGGTTAACAGGTGAAACTTCGGGATGCGCTGGTCTTTTCAATATGGTGACGTTTTTCTTTACCGGAGTCTCAGTTTTACCTTTTTCGAAAGACTTTCCAGCAGTGGTTTTCTCAGGATTTTTTTGGGTCTCGGCTACCTTCTGCGTTTCGGTCGTCCTTCTTGGGGAATTTCCTTCTGCCTTCTTACTCTGCAGGTTGTACTGCCAGTGCACTTCCAGAATGTCATCCTCCCAGGTTGGTTGCCCCGCAACCTCAGTCTCCCCACTCACCTTTGTTTGGTTCAACAGGAATAGTTCTTGCTCTTCTTGAGTAAGGAAAATGGCCTCATTGTCGTGTATTCCCATGAGGTTGATATGAGCGTCTTCCAATTCCTCTATTACTTCCCCCCCATCATCGGTGTAGTTTTCCTGTAGGGGAGGTCTAATCGGTGGATCTGGACCTCTTTGTTCTCTTTGATCCCTAGGATCTCACTGATCTCTTTGGTCCCTGGGATCCCTTTGCCTGATTTGAGGAGGTTTTCTTCTAAAGTTTGGATTTTGAATCTGAGGAGCAGGTGCGTTGTCCCTTGGAGGGTTCCTATCAGAAAAATTCATTCTTTCCATCACAAACTCCAGATTTTGGGATAAAGAATCCAGCTTAGACTCTGTGATCAATGTGGAAGGCTCTTCTCTGATAGTGACTCTCCTTTCAGATCTTTGACGTGCCCATTTAGCCAACAGATTAGCTTCCACACTAATAGCAATTTTCTGCATGTCTTCAAGGGTGGCGGCATCTCTTTCTCTTAACTGATAAGACATGTCAGCATCGAATCCATCAGGAAATTTAATTAATTCCAAACCTGGGGGGGGTTTAATATCAGTTGGGATTGCATTATACAAATTGTTGAAGCAGGTAGAGTAATCTTGGACAGATTCACCTTAGTTTATTTTTATGTTCTCGTACTCTGACAGTATTTGGAGGGGATTTTTCTTTACCCCCCATCTATCAAGAAAACTTCTTTGGAATGCGACAAGGTCAGGGATTGACGCGGCGGGTAAGGCTTTGAACCATTTTTTGACCTCCCCTATCAGACTCTGGGCGAAAAGTCTCATCTGAACGTCGACTTCATCAACTTCTTGCAAATCCAAGTAGTCGTTCATTTTTTCTACATGTTGTTGTGCGTTTAAAGGCCCAATTGCATCAAACTGTGGAAGTCTCGTCTGGTAGTCTTGTGGCATGGCATGCAGTGGTGCGGCCAGCACCAAAGGAGCATAACGAGCTGCCATGATGGGCGGAGGAGGTGGTAAGATGGCCTGGATGGCAGGTGGGGTAGTGACTGAATACGAGGGTGATGAAGGACCGTGCGGTGCTGAGGTGTTGATTCCCAGTTTAGTCGTAGGAGACGAGGCTTCGAGGGTTCGGGGTTGCAACACAGATGGGTCTAAAACGAGCTTAGACGCAAAGGTTTCAGACCGTGTTCTCCCAAGTTTTTGTGGCGCAATAAGCTCAAGATCAGGATTTTGAAAGACACTTAGTCTTCCCGAAAAAGAAGGAGACTTGTGGAGAGGAGAATGACTGACTGAATAGGTAGCTGAGGTCTTTCGTTTCAACAACTGCTCGGGATTATCTAACGCTGCTGAGGGTTTTGGATCTAGATGAGATCGAGTGTGGACCTTCTTAGGAGCCAGAACTCTTTTTGGGTTTTATATATATATATATATATATATATATTTTATTTTATGCTGAAAACAAACTAAGGAAGATTCCTACGTTGACGTTGCCTAGCTTCCAGGTGTTCCTGAGTAACTATGTCACGTTCAATGGCCGCCCACGAACGTTTGATCTCTTCCCGGTTATTGGTGGTCTGGAGGATTATATCAAAAAGGTTCGACGCGATGTGAGTTTGATTCTCTAGTCCTGGCTCAATATTAGGTTGCACTGTTGCGGGGACAGTCATAGAGGGACAAAAGAACCAGGAAAGATACCGGAAGTAATATATACAGAGTTAATCAACCTCTAAATATCACTTTCTTCTCAAAATCAATCTTCTTAAGGGAAGTCGTGAGATATCAATTTCAGTTTGTCCCCAGTATGGTCGCCATTTATGTTATCACTCTGTAATTTCCTAGAGGTTGATAAGAAGAAATATACAAAGGTAACCTTAACCAACCGCTTTTAAAGCTGGGATCTAGCCCTTCCAGCTTCAGAGAGGGATCTCTCTATATAATTTAGCTTTGTTTTGAAAGATATTAGGCTAGGTAAAGGCACGAGTTTTGTTTTGTCGTAAAGGATTTTAAAGTTGGTTGAGACAAATCACACATCCATTGGGCTATGGGGTCTGTAGTTAATAAAATTTGAGACACAACCAGAAACGCTGAAGAAATCATTCACAAGGAGAGATAACACCCTCACTGGATCTTTAAAAGTTAAATTGATGGACAGAAGAAAGATAAGGAAAATAATTCCAATTAACAAGCACTTAAGAATCTCTTAATTGAAACTATTTAGAAGACAAACACTAAAATCTTCAGAATCGGAAACAGGGTATCCTAGATAAATCCTGCAACATAACGCTATTCGTAAAGATTAGTTATTGAAAAACAAGATGATAACAGAGCAAGGGAACATTTGACTAAGAAAATCACATCACCAGTGAAAAATGCGCAAGAATTCTGTAAAATGCCTCTTCTTTATTAATGGTGGATCTCCTCAAAATTGTTACAGCTTGATAGCAGTCGGGTGTGCAAATCAACAACCCTCAATACATTGAAAAAAGAAGTATTTATAAGTCAAAATACAAAAGTTCCTGTCATAACTGATCAGGACGTGTCCATACTATTATTAGCATAACTAACTCAACTAATCAAAAACCATTTGGTGATTCATCATAACTGTTTGCTGAACTTCTGGGTAGGCCGTTGGTGAGGTGCCTTCGCCACCTCTGCTGACAGGACAGCTGACTGGAAGTGACAACGCATCTACTAATCTAGTAGATCACACAGTTCTTCCCATCTGATATGACCTAGCACTGTGATTTTAAGAAATCTTCGGTACACTTCGTCCATGTCTGTGTACTTAGCAAATGTAGGCTTGACGACAAAAATATGCTTAATTTCATGCTGGATATTGATGTCCAGCTGTAAGGATTCCATGAAGGCTCTTCCTGTGATGTTTGATTGTATCCCTGCGAATTTAGCACAGTCCTTGGATACTTCGATCAACTTCTTCTTATAATCGGGAAGCGTCATCAATTTGTCGTTTATGACCTTCATGCCAGGCAGGCCTTTCCTTGTCAGAGCATCTATCTTGTGGAAGAACTTTTGCACTCCCTGGTCCATGATTTGGATCTTCTCTTCTAGCTGAAGCATGAGACCTCTTTTGGTCAGAACTCTCTTCACTTCCAATATAGTTTCTGTCCTATCTTCAATTTTCATCTCCTCGAGTTCTTCCCATGTCTTAGAATTTAGGAACCTTATGATCTCATTGGCTTGGGCTGGCATGTCGCCCAATTCAGTCCCGATTTTCTCCACAGCTTGTTTGCTCCTCTCGAGCAACTCGTTCTGTTTGAACATGATATGAACCATTGGCCAGATTTCATTGATGGACTTAGAGATATCAATCCACACAAGTTCTTTAACTTCAGCCAAGGTTTTCCTAGCCAATGTATGTTTCTGTAGCTACTGCAGCTCTTTCCTTATCTACTCGTTCACCTGCTTTTTCTTTGACAGACTAGTCTGAAAGGAAATCTTCATCTCCTGGAGATTTTCTAATTCTTTCTTAAGTCTACTGATTTCAGACTCCTGCAAATTCATTCTCTCCATAGACTTGGCCAGGTGTATGGTGCCTTCTGGTACCTTCTCTTTAGTTGCGGATGGAACTACTGTCACTGTCGTTGTGCTCAACCCTGCAATGGGGATAGCACTTAAGGTGATTCCCTCCACTGTCTTCATCTGTTCTTTCTCCATGAGCAGTCTCTCCATCTCTGCCTCCATCTCCTTTAATTGCGCACTCTGCTCCAAGAGTAATTTCAACATCTCATCCTTTTCGCCTTCTCTTTCAGCTATTTTCTTTGTTTGTGGGTCCTCTGTTGGTGGGAGCTTCAACTGTTTTCTCAAAGCGGCTATGTCAGCATTTTTCTTTTTGATCATTTCCTCAGCAACCTTGACATTCGCAGGATCGTATCCTTTCTTGAGGACCATCTCCTCCAGTGTTTTTATCCTGTTATCTTTCGCGAAGGAAGACATTTTTTCCAGCTTCAACTGGGTCTGGGCATTACTCAAAGCTATCCAAAGCCTTGACGCAGAAGTTGCAACGCGGGCCAAAGTGTGGGAGATCATTTCCCTAGTTTTCTTATGCAGATCCATCTGATCTGCCGGATGCACATCTTTTGCTTGAAACTCGAATGTTGACCTCTTGTAGTCGGATATCACCTTTGGATCAGGCACTTGTGCATGGAGGAACGCCAGGTGCATCCTACCCTTCTCTGTATCAAATGCTGAGAGGAGTCTATGCTGGGCCGTGGATGACTGCTTCTGGAACTGTGCATAAGTGTTATTGGTGAGCGACTGGTTCCTCTTTCTGATCATGTCATATTTTTCAAAAATGCCCAATTTGGGCCCAGTGCTACTTGGAGGAGTATCTAATGTAGAATCTGAGGATTTTATTTCTTTTATACCCTTCTTATGCTGACTGGAGCAGAAAGGAAAACTGAGCTACTTAGCACCAGTGGTGGCCACTGTGGTGAGCGGGATCTCTCGCTCTACTGTCGCGCCTGTTGTTGGAGCTGTCCTAGGCTTTTTGGAGTGCGATTCAAATTCCCCTGGAGACACCTCTGTGACCGGAGAAGATGATTCCTGCCAGGGCCTCTTCTCCTTGACATTCTGAGGGGTGGCCGCGGGTGGCGCGCTTGTTGAGGGTACCTACTCTTCCATTCTAACAGTCGGTTCCACGTCCTCCAATTTATCGGGCTCCCATTCTACTTGATTAGCAAATTTTTCGATTTCAGGCCTGGGCTCATGCACGTATGGAGCATTCTTATTCTTGACTCTCATCTCAAAAATGATGCCATGGGGATCATAATGCCAGGGGAATCTTGTCATAAATTTCATTTCCCTCAAGAGTCTGTCTGCTTCATCACCGGCACCTCTATTATGCAGATAAATGAACCTATATGCCCCTTGAGCCGCAACTATTGCTTCTTTTTGAGGGAAACAAAGTGAATATCATCAGAATTCATAATTTGTCTAATATATTCTAGTGCAAAAATTCTTACCAGTATATATCTCGGAAGCTTGTATGKTGCCAACTCGCACCCATAGACCCGGATTTCGGAGTGATTCTGGTACAAGTACCAGTCCCCTGTCTTCGCACTTTCTGAGAGATGCAGAACTCTCCGGACTTCGTCATTTACTCGTGGCTCAGKCATGCCACTTAGCATACTTACCACAGGGTGGTAGAACTGATCTATGAACGCCGTGAAGTCGTATTCGGCGGAATTTCGCCTCAGGAGAGACGTCCACGCTGTGACGGGCTGAGGCTTCCCGTTGGCATCCATCTTTTTCATGGAGAAGTTGAACTTGTCGGCTTGGAAATAGATGAACATGTAAGCCAGAATGGATGAGTATCTAAACATTCCTTCGGTGTCGAAATTGACGAACTGCTCATGGATGTTATTTGCCAGGAATGTGCTGTAGTCGAACTGTGTGGTTGGTTGTTCGTCATTGGAAAAGATGGACAGAAAACCCATGATGGGCTCATCCACCCATTGATCTGAGTAGTATCCCAGTAGAGAACACACAGCAGAGATAATCTGATTCTCTTTAAAGAAAAACATGGAAGAAGGGTACGGGGGGCTGGTGGTCGGAAGAGGAGCGGAAGTGGGAAAAAATAGCTCGAAAATATGAGCTCTCTACAGGAAATTCATCTTTTGGTAAATCTCGGTGAGGATTTCCAGGTTAAAAGGGGAAACAGAATCTGCTCTGGTGATTTGTAACATCTGATCGATGTCCTCAGGGGTGATGAAGAAAAGCACGTCCCCGGATGAAGACATGATGGCTTTTTGGTCGGGTAAGTAGTGGACCCGGCAGCGGAGGGAAAACTCGGGGAAATTATGGATTTGAGGGAAAAGATATAAGGGCAAATTGGACTCCCATAGCCCAATCTCGTCACTTTGGTCCAGGAAGACTTCTCGAAGCCATGACTGCAAATCTGCGAAGTCGAAACTGCATATAGTGTCAGCTATCAACCGGTCCTTGTCGACCAGGGGAACTTTATCCAGGTCCACCGGAGGAGGAACGAATGGATTCTCTTCCTCGTCTGTTTTCTTTGTTTTAGACACCATCTCAGCAACTGTACCTGTAACAA
>JASDQU010354409.1:0-12048 GCA_032191745.1 Picea mariana
GGTGTGGGATAATGAAACATAAACTATTTCTATTTGCATTAGAATGTGATAAAAATCTAAGAAAAAAAATTGCATCAATGTCAATGTTCTTTTCATAAGATTTTGACCTTTGTTTATTATACTTCATCACATTTTAACATACTATTTGAATGTAAAAAGTATAATAAACATTTTTTATATTTAGATACACATATTTTAATAACATATAGTTTCAAATTTGTATAACCTAGCTTTATGTATGATTCTTCAAGGTGTTTTTCTCAGTCTTAGATTTCTAGAAGCTTTCTTTAGGGCCTGAGGCCTAATCTTCTTTCCCCAACCATGTTTAGGACCTTAATATCTATACCTAGTGTCATTCCTGATATCCCCACTCATATGCTAAGGATATCCTCGAGGAGTCATGTGTGGTGGTCTAAGGTATTGTGTTTATCCCTATATGCTTGGATATTTTATTTATGTGCTAAGGATTGGGTATCATCCTTCAACAATGTTGAGGCCCTGAGACCCATAGAAAATGCTCAGAGGTCAAGGCTACCCTCAAGAGGTCATGTGTGGTGATTTGATCCATCATTCATGGTGTTATATACCACAAAGCTTCCATTAGGGCCTAAATCATGTGATTCCTCCCTCTAGCATGTCTAAGTCCCCAAGACCTACACCTACTACTCAAAACCACCAAATAGCATAAATATCCCTTGTCTTAGGCTATGAATACCCTTGAGGGACCATGTGTCATTTTCAAGGCACCCTTCTTGGAATTTGATGCCTAAAATATCCTTTTAGGGATTGAGGTCATGGTTTCCTCCCCTAATGATTTCCAATGCCCTCAATCCCATACCTAATTCTCAAAAAATACTAATGGCATCCATATCCCCACTCAAAAGTAAAGGATTCCCTCAATAGTTCATGTGTGGTGATTCGAGGCATCATTCTTGTCCCTAAATGCCTAGAAGTTTCCTTTAGGACATAGGGCCTAGGTTTCTTTCCCCAACCATGTATAGGGAACGAAGACCCATACTTAGTTATAAAAAACTCTTATTAGTGTCAATATCCCCCGTTAGGAGGGGAAAAATAACTTAGAGAGGTCCTTTATGGTGGTTCAACAGATCGTTCTTGGCCTTGGATGACTAGAAGATTTCTTTAAGGACTAAGGCTTGAGTTTCCTCCCTTGGTGATTTCAAGGGCCCAAAGACCCATGCCTAGTACTCAAAATATTCTAATGGTACCCATATCCTCACTTAATGGAAAAAGATACCCTCGAGAGGTCATGTGTGGTAGTTCAAGGTGTCATTCATGGATATTGAGCCCCATAAGCTATTTTTATAGCCTAATGCTTGAGATTCCTCCACTAATAATGGTTAACACCCTCGTACCCATTTCCAATACTAAAAAAAACCTACTAGTACTCATATTGTAAGGTACCAAATGTAATATAATATGCAGAAATAAGAATATTCAACGGATATCAATGGAACAACAAAATATTAAGAAGAGCAACACCAAAAATGAAACCTTCATTCAGAGAAAGCAATGTTCACTAGCCTCTTTGAGGGGGAAACCTCTAGTAGAGTAGATATCTATTACAATAATTCTCAATACAAAGTTTATCATGCCTCCTACTCTTATTTACACTAATTATATCTTCTAAAGAACACTCTAGAGGAAGATATTTCTAGAAGTGGAAGCTTCTATTAGGTCTTCTTACATTGACTTGTTCACATTTATTAAATAGGCCTTATTAATTAATGTCATCCTTTATTACATGGAAAATATATTATTCTACCTACGTGAGGGGTTAGGGAGGTTAGGTCCCTAACATGCCCTCCCCCTTATAGAAAAACCTTGTCCTCAAGGCTTGAATTGAGGAAATTGTTGCAGAATGGTGGTCAACTCTCAGGTGGCATATTTTGGAGTTGTATATTTCCATTGAATTAGCACTTCCTTGATGGTTTGATGATGGAGACGATGTTCTCATTGTTCCAAGACTGCTTATGGATAAAACCAAATGGAACCCTCTTCATCCAACTCAAGGAAACTAGTCTGAGTTTGAAACTTATTTCCAATCACTTTCTTTAAGCATGAGACATGAAAAATGGGATGGATATTATAATGATTGGGAAGAGATGACTAGTAGGCCACTTGCCCCACATGCTTGATAATTTTATACGGACCACAAAATTTGGGAGCAAGTTTCTGTCAGTTTTCAAATTTGAGTCAAGTCTACTTATAAGGTTGCAAGAAAATAAATGCTTGGTCCCCTTAAACAAATTGACATTCAAAATGATGTTGATCTACTTGTTTCTTCATGTGATTCTGAGCCAGGACCAAATTTTCTTTGAGGGTACGAAGAATGGCCTCACGGATTGTCAATTTTTTTTCAACCTCCTGAACCTTTTAGACACATGTCATGTAGGAGAGAAATGATGAGGGATTTAGGCCATATACTACTTCAAAAGGATTCATGCGAGTAGTTGTATGATAATATGTATTGTTCCACCATTCAACTAGGGGTAAACATTGAGCCCATTGGTTTTGTCGGTCTTATGAAAAACACCAAAAATATGCTTCCAAAAACTTGTTGACAACTTCATTTTGGCCATCGGTATGGGGATGATAGGAAATACTGAGATGCAATTGGGTTCCCTAGAGCCTCAACAATTCTTGCCAAAATTTGTTGGTGAAGGTTGGATCTAAGACAGAGACAATAAAATAAGGCATTCCATGAAGTTTGAAAATATTATCCATGAATATTTGAGCCACTTTGGATGCAGTGAATGAGTATTGAAGAGAAAAAAAATGAGCATATTTGGACAGACGATCGACTACCACCATGATGACTAACTTATTTCCTGATTTAGGTAAGCCAACAATGAAATCCATAGAAATGTCTCTCCAAATAGTAGGGGAAATTGGAAGTTGTTGGAGTGTGCCCAGAACTTTGATTGTTTCTCCCTTGTTTCCTTGATAGACATCACATTCAACCACAAAGGTGCAGACATCCTGCTTCATATGATGCCAAAAAAAAGAACGTTTGACCTGTTCATACGTTTTGGTAAACCCTGAGTGTCCAACTATGGGTGAAGCATGAAGCTCATAAATCACTGTGGATTTAAGTTGCGACTGTTGGCTTACATATAAACGACCTTTGTAGCGAAGTTATTCATTGTGCCGAGAGTACCTTGGAGAAGATAGAGAATGGTGTTGCAGTTGTTGGATTAGGAGATAATTTTTTGGGTCTTGCAACCATTCCTAACGAACATCATGGAGTCGGTCTAGTACAATGGAGAGGGAAAAGAGGGACCCTTCTTCCTCATACTTCTTGGAAAGAGCATCAACAACCACATCTTCCTTTCCCTTCTTATAAATGATCTCATAATCTTATAAAAATATACTGGTCACCCATTTCTCTTGCTCCGGGGATGAGATTCATTGTTCCATAAAATACTTGAGGCTCTGATGATAAGTTTTGATTTGGAAGTGTTTCCCCAATAGATAAGGAGTTAGGACGCCAAAGATCCATTGCATGCAGAATATATAACATTTTCTTTTCATAAATGGATTGGCCCAAATGTCTCTCTGAAATTTGTTTACTAGTGAAGGACAACGATGTGCCATCTTGTATGAGGATGACCCCAATTCCTTTCTATGAAGTCGGTAAGTTCCAGGATAGGGTTCTTGCACATAGCTTCTTTCAAGATGTGGAAGGATTGATCAAAAGCTGGAGTCCAAGTGAAAGCATTCTTTTTAAGGAGAGTAGTGAGAGGGGCTACAAATTTTCCATAATTATGAAAAAAATTGCTATAATATCCCATTAAACCCAGAAAACCACCGAAGCTCTTAATATTTAGGGCAATTCCAATCCTGCATAGATTCAATTTTCATAGGATCCACCTGTACACCAACATTTCTGACAATATGAACCAGGTACTCTACTTCTTAGGCTCCAAATACACATTTTTATTGTTTGAGGAAAAGTTGGTGCTAAGAGAGTAGATGAAATAATAGATCCACATGGAAGAGATGGAATATTTAGGTTTTACTATAGATGAGAATATCATAAAATAAAACTAAGAAAAAATGACAGAATACACGATTCATGGGAATTATGAAAGTGGAGGGAGCATTACACAAGAAAAAGGGAATTACCAAGAACTCATAGTGACCCTCATGAATTCTAAATGAAATCTTGGTAATGTCTTCCTCTTTCATACAAATTTGGTGGTATCTATAATGGAGATCAAGTTTGGTGAAGTACTGAGCACCACTCAATTCATCCAATAGGTCATCAATGAGAGGAACGATAAATTTTTCTTTGATTGTGAGTTTTTTGAGGGCATGAAAATTAGGACACATTATCCAAATACCTCGTTTCTTAATTAACATGACCACATGAGTAGAATAGAGATTGGTACTTGGATGAATAACACCCACTTCAAGAAATTCTTGAACGATTTTCTCAATTTCATTCTTTTGGGAAAAGGGATGACGATAAGGGAGAACATTGGGAGGAATATTTATCGGTATGAGAGGAATGGAATGATCATGGATGCCATGGGAATGGGGAAGTATCTTGGGAGTGGTATAAACAACTTGGTGTTTGAAAAGGATAAATTATAGGTCGGGATGCACAGAGGGTGTCTCAATGGCTTGACTAGATTGGAGTTGGGAAATAATGTTGGAATAACCTTTTTTGTGGAGCTTTTCCATTCAATGGGAACTGATGATCTCAGGGGAGCATGTTGTGATGCCTTGGAACTTGTACTATTGTCCCTCCTATTGTAATTACATGGTTAATTCATTGAAATCCATGAGAATGGGTACAAGGTTGCGTAACCATTCGACATAGAGAACAATGTCACAACTACCCATGTCCATAGCAATCATATGGGATTTTAGGTGATACTGGCAAATTTGGAGCTACAAATTTTCACAATGTCCTCCACATTTCATGGAACCTCCATTAGCAATAATTATTTGAAAATCATTGATTGTATGGATATAACAATTGATTTCTTGGAAAATGTGGTGATGAATAAAATTATGGGTGCTACCACAATCAACAAGGATGGTGAATTTCCAAATATTAATGTAACCAACTAACTTGAGGGTCTGGGGAGAAAAGAAGCCAATGAGGGCATTCAGTGAAATCATTGGTTCAACTTTTGGTGGATTAGAGGGTGGAGTCAGATAAACTGGTGGTGGTAGCTTCTCCACAGAGGGAACAACTTCCTCCTATTAATAAACATCCTCAGTCATGGCCATAAAAATATTTGATCTTTACACTTGTGCCCTGGAAAATATTTGTCATCAAAATTATATAAAAGACCCTTGAGTTGGCGTTCATCTATTTCTTCCCATGTTAATTTTTGGATCTTGAGGGGGGTTGCAGGAGGGGTGGGATTCGTTGGTTTAGGGAGAGGAATAAAATATGGTTTTATGGTTTGGGAGGAGATAATCGGTTGTGCTTCCTTGGCTTGTTGAATATATTCCAACAAAGTCTGGAGGTGGGCCATGAGAACATGGGAAAAAATTTCATATTTCAAGCCATTGATAAAGCATTCTCGGAAGAAGGCATCTAACATGCCCTTTGTTATAAAATCCAAGTGCTCAAAGGTGGAAATAAATTCTTTCATTGTCACAGACTACTTCAACTTGGTCAAATGGCCTAAATGATGGGTGTCAAAGTCAAAGCAGTCATAAAGCTCTGCAAAAAATTGTATCCAAGAAGCATACCCTTGGCATTCCTTTCTGTGCCATTTCCACCATTGTTAGCGTTCCAGATCTAGACTTAGGATACCATAACGAAGCTTGGCTAAATCATCAGTAATTCCATGCAAAGAGAAATAATTTTCCATTTGAGTGACCCATCCTGTGGGATCCAAGCCATCAAATTTTTTCACCTCAATCTCGGTAAGGCATAGGTCTCGAGAAAGGTGGGTAGAATGAGGACCTTGGTAATTAGAAGAGTCATTGTCTTCCTGGTAGGAAGGTTGTTCAGAATAGGCAGGGTTCAAGGAGCGTCCCATCAATTGGTCGAGTGTGTATTTGATGTCTTTGATGAGGGCACATTGGTCCTGTAGGGTCTGAACAGAGGGAGTCTACTAATGTTGGAATTCAGAGTCTTGATGTTCTCCTTGTTCTGGAGGTTTTATTCAATCAAGGTATTGAGTTCTTGGGTGTGGGTGGTGGCCATTTGGGTAGAGGAAAAAATGGGTAGGTGGCTTCACACCAAAAAAATTACAGGTAAGGGGTATCACGAAAGGTAGGGAAAAGAGAGGAAGCCAATGAAATAGGTGGAAAATAAGGGTTTTGGGAAGAGTGGGTGGGACCACAAAGAAAATGTTGGCATGTGATAGGTATCATGATGATCAGGGAAAAAAAGAGAATCCAATGAGATAGGGCCCAAATAAGGGTACCAGGAAAGGGGGTCAGGTCCACGAAAAAAATGTCTTAAAAAATATAGGTACCACGGTATTTAGGGAAAAGAGAGGAATCCAATGGGATAGTTCCCAAATAAGGGGTTCAACGGGACCACTATAATCGTTTTTTTTTTTTCTCTTATGGATTTATACTTCGATTTGAATAATAATGCAGTGGTAAAATTCCCAAATTCTTAACAGGAATAAATGTCTAGTAATTTCAGAACCCAAATGTAGGAGGTAAGGTTGCATGACAATAAATCTTGTATGTTTCTTTTATGTTCTATTTTCATCCCAAGGGTTAAGGTGTTCAGTGTTTCTACAAACAAGGGTTTTCCCTATGTTATATCTCTCTGATATACATATGGGATCACACATTACTACTCAGCCCAATATCTCAGGGCACCAACTAAGGAGGCTAGACCATACCCTTAGTCATACTACCCGATTACCTAGGTAATATATTATCTTCCCGAGTGTTGTTCTCGGTGGAACTATAGTATTCAGGCGACCGATTGGTTGATCTATCGAGGGTTTCAGGATACCTAGGTCAGTCTATATACATGTGTTCTCTGATGCGCTACCACTCAAAGGCGTACCAACAGGGGTTACAAGGGTGTCCAACAATGTGAGCCTAAAAACCTCTTGTATTTTCTGCATGTATGCTTCTCGGACCGTGGATTTATGTCTTGAATGACATATCACTATATTTTTAAGATGCCATAATGCGTCTCTACCCTGAAAAAATTAACCCACAATTCCTACCAAGGAAATTGATCAAAATCTGGACCAGGGGGCAAAATTTTGCTCAATTTTCAAAGTGTTTAGAATGCGAAAAAAACAGTGCCATTACATCCGTCTCGTCTTCCTGATTCTGGTGGTATATTTACTTTCGCAAACGGAGTCCGTATGGAGGAGATATCGCGATCTGTCCACCAAGACAAACATGCAAAAATTTGGGATGCTGACTGTACCTGTCCGTACAGTCCATACAGCCACGTGGTAGGTCTGTACCATCATGATGACGTGGCAGTTGGAAGATGTGGTTCATTTTTATTGGTTGGTGGTTGTCCAATCAGGTGGTGACGCGTGTCATTTGTAGACAATAATGTGCGGACACGTGGCCCAACCCATTGGAGCCACATGTCCCTTCATTTTGTTTAAATTGGTTATGTTTAAAATTTTATGGAGGTTGCGGGGTTCGACCCCCGGACCTCCCCCAACACCAACGATTTCATAATGCTCCGATAGCCAAGGTTCCCGCCATTATTCCTTGTTCAATATGTCATAAAAAATGTATTTATGTTTATACATTGTATTATATGGAAAAGGGCGTGGGCCGGGGCTTAAGCCCCGACCCATGGTTTCATTACAATATATATGACCACATATATATTGGCCCGGAATTGTTTGACCGGTGGGTTGAACGCGCGGGAAGTTACACGGTTATACAACGGAGTAACCACCTTTTTCGCCGAGCCCAAGGTCTTATGACCATATGCCCAAGTGTTGAGGCGGTTGGGGGCTGTAGGCGCCCTAACCGTTCTACGGTTTGCACCGTTGGCGTGATTGCGCCTGGTGCCAGGTTTTAACGTGCATTGGGAGCGTGTTCTGGGTTCATGCACACAGAGGTGCGTTTTGGCAAACCAGTTCCAGCAAAGTGGAAGGAGGAAAATGGAGGAGGTCTAACTTTCTCAGTTTTTGGCCGATTGAGGTGTCATAAAAGCCCAGCTAGGGGTTTTTGGACGTGCTGGATCCATTGGTTCCATTTTCACAGCCATTTGAAGTCTTCTTTTGCAAGTTTTTCACCATTAAAGTTTCAGCAAGCTCCAGGGAGCTTGAAGCCCTCTTTGATGGAGGACATGGTTTGGTGAGCCTATGTTTGTTTTTCATGATTGAATAATCATTTTTGGCTAATTGATATGCTCTGAACACGTTGGGACAAGTTTCAGAGGATTTTGAGGACTTTTACAGGTGTTTTTGCCATAGAGAAGCTCAGGGAAGCTTA
Organism: Picea mariana; assembly: GCA_032191745.1. Lineage (NCBI taxonomy): Eukaryota > Viridiplantae > Streptophyta > Pinopsida > Pinales > Pinaceae > Picea > Picea mariana. Next base: position 8,428 of record JASDQU010354409.1, read on the forward strand.
TGGCCACATGTAGAAGAGGTTATGCCCGGATGAGCCATGATCCGTTTTCAGAGTTCTATTAGTCGTTTTTGGGGTTTTTATGTGTTCTGATCTCAATGGTACAGTTTTTTTTTACATTGGAGTTGAGCAGAATCTTGTAAAATAACTTTTGACTGATTAATCCCAGAGAGCCAAGTCCATTATGGAGGCTCAAGGAGATGTAGCCCGGAGGGGGGTGAACTCCTTTATCATGTTGTTCTTGTTGTGCGTTTGATGGTTTATTTGCTACAAGTATTGTTGTTGTGTATTCATTTGAAGTACATATTTAACCATTTACAAGTACATTTCCTCATACATAAGCATTTACAAGAAGAAGCACGAACTTAACACATAAGTTTATATTGCATATTTTAACACATGAAGCAAGGTCCTGTAAAGTTTAATTTAATGAACTAGGGGTGCTTGCATAGCATAACAAGTCAGCCTTCTATTTTCAGATCAGGTGGTATCAGAGCATAGTTTGTTTTGCTCATGTGTTTGCCATTGATAGCTTGAGATTTAGCTACTGGTATTGTGCAAGTTTTGTGTTGAAGTTTGCAAGGATGGCAGAAGCTTTAAGCATGGGTAGTTCTCATACATTTTCATTATCTCAATTCTTTAACAAAGAAGAGATTCTAACTTTGAGATATTTGATGAAAAAGATGTGTGAAGACAGTGATGTGCGCATTGTTCTTGAAGAACAGTTGATGGTCATGAAGCAGGAGAAAGACCAGCTTTTGCAAAGGTTGCATGAGATGAAGATTCAACTCCATGAGGCAAAGGAAACCCTTACCAAGTACATGCATGAGCATAAGGTATGTAGTGTTAGTTTATCTTCTAATTCCTCTAAAGATGAATGTTTTGGTGGTTTTGAGAGTCACACAAGAGGAATAGGGTCCAAGTTGTTGTTTAAAATGGGCTATGAAGGTAAAGGTTTGGGTAAGCATGCACAAGGCATTGTTGAGCCTATTGTTGTTGAAGAGAGACCTAAGTTTTGTGGTCTTGGATATGAACGAAGAGATGGAGCAAATTCCAAAGTCGAGGAGACAAGGGAAAAAGTTTCAAGCATAAATTTTGTTTCAAGTTCACCTCCTCAGGAAGGATTTAAAGGTGAAAGTTCGAGAAATTTTATTGAAAGTTCGATCCCTTCAGCATGCAAGGCTTGTGTTCAGGATGAATGCAAATGTGAGAGTTGTGACAGTGATGAGGACAAGAACACTGTTGATGATATTCAAAGGAGAGCTTGTAACTCTTCAGCTTCACCTCCTCACAGAGGCGATAAAGGTGAATGTTCAAGGTATAATTCTGCTTATCATTCAGTTGCATTTGATTATGTTAAGCATGATAAAAATGGAAGAACGAATCCTTGTACATATTGTGGTTTGTTTAAACATCATGTTTCAAAGTGTTGGAAAAGATTGGCCACTTTCAGGAAACTTTCTAAGCAAAGGCAGCGTGAAAAGAGGATGCAAAAGGTTTGCACTCATTGTCAGAAGTGGGGTCATCTTGTTGACCAATGTTGGACGTTGCATCCAACTATTCGTCCACAACTTCAGAAGAAGTTGGATAAGAATATTGGCAAGAATGAAAGTGGAGATTCCATCATTGATGTGAGTCAAGATGATTCACAAGAGGACGACGTTTTGAAGAAAAAGTCACCGTTCAGTTGGTTTGGTAAGAAATGGTTGGATTTCTTAAGCAAGTAACGCTTGCATTTTTCTTAATTGTAAATGCACTTTTCAGCGTTATGTGTGCATTTATGGGAAGGTCGATATGATGTTTTGAATGAGTCTCGACTGGTGTTGATGATTTTCTGACGACTATCTTGTGTCGATCGTGTTGTTCGACTTGTGTTTAGTCGATGGTNTGTTTATTGACTTGAAAGTTGATTTTGAAAATGCCATGTGCTTTGATAAAGTACGAGATGCGACAGTTTGTTTGAAGAACAAAATATTTCGTTGGCATCATTTTCAATCTTGTATGATTTGTTTTCAAGATTGATGGTTTTTGGCTTGTGACAAGATGTCGCAGGAAGGTTTTTGCAGCCATTGGAGAGCTGACTGTGTTGACGTCAAAGAGTTCGAAGAGGGACTTTATTTTCAGTGGGAAGGTTGGCATTCTTCCAAGCATAGAGAGAGAGTGGGTCAGCAGCAGCCAGAGAACAGTGGTTGAAGGACATAGCTAGTTGCAGTGCACGGCATGTCAGCGTATTCAGGTGATTGTCAAAAAGATTTTGATATGACTTGAAAGCAGATAGATAAGCTTTTGTGGGTCCAAAATCCTTTCAGTGGGAAGGTGTGATCAAAATCTGGACCAGGGGGCAAAATTTTGCTCAATTTTCAAAGTGTTCACAATACGACGAAAACAGTTCCATTGCGTCTGTCTCGTCTTCCTGATTCCGGTGGTATATTTACTTTCGCAAACGGAGTCCGTATGGAGGAGATATCGCGATCTGTCCGCCAAGCCAAATAGGCAAAAATTTGGGATGCTAACTGTACCTGTCCGTACAGTCCGTACGGCCACGTGGCAGGGTCGTACCATCATGATGATGTGGCAGTTGGAAGACGTGGCACATTTTTATTGGTTGGTGGTTGTCCAATCGGGTGGTGACGCGTGTCATTTGTAGCCAATAATGTGCGGACACGTGGCCCAACCCATTGGCGCCACGTGTCCCTTCATTTTGTTTAAATTGGTTATGTTTAAAATGTTATGGAGGCCACGGGGTTCGACCCCCGGACCTCCCCCAACACCAACGATTTCATAACGCTCCGATAACCAAGGTTCCCACCATTATTCCTTGTTCGATATGTCATAAAAAATGTATTTATGTTTATACATTGTATTGTATGAAAAAGGGCGCAGGCCGGGGCTTAAGCCCCGACCCATGGTTTCATTACAATATATATGACCGCATATATATTGGCCCAGAATTGTTGGCGCGCGCGCGTTTCATACTTTGTATTGCAATACATATATGTATATGTATTAAAGTTTGCATATTATATAAAGATACACGCGGGGTATTGAACCGTGACCAAAGTTTTAATATGTGCATGGTTTGACTGGTGGGTTGAACGCACGGGAAGTTACACGGTTATACAACAGAGTAACCACCTTTTTCGCTGAGCCCAAGGTCCTATTGCCATATGCCCAAGTGCCGAGGCGGTTGGGGGCTGGAGGCACCCTAACCGTTCTACGATTTGCACCGTTGGTGCAGTTGTGCCCAGTGCCAGGTTTTAACGTGCATTGGGAGCGTGTTCTGGGTTCATGCACACAGAGGTGCGTTTTGGCGAACCAGTTCCAGCAAATTGGAAGGAGGAAAATGGAGGAGGTCTAACTTTCTCAGTTTTTGGCCGATTGAGGTGCCGTAAAAGCCTAGCTAGGGGTTTTTGGACGTGCTGGATCCATTGGTGCCATTTTCACAGCCATTTGAAGTCTTCTTCTGCAATTTTTTCACCATTGAAGTTTCAGCAAGCTCCAGGGAGCTTGAAGCCCTCTTTGATGGAGGACATGGTTTGGTGAGCCTATGTTTTTTTTTCATGATTGAATAATCATTTTTGGCTAATTGATATGCTCTAAACACATTGGGATAGGTTTCAGAGG
>JASDQU010354410.1:0-12173 GCA_032191745.1 Picea mariana
CTAAAGAAGGTATTGCTCCTTGTATCCTCATAGTGTGTTATCATTTCTTCCGTGAAAATTGTCCAAGTGACGAGTGATTTGCGAGAACAAATCCATCGATACCATACAAATTGATTAGGTTCTAAATTTAAATAAGCAATTTGTACCTTTGTGTATGTGGCACATTATGGAGATCAAATAATTTCTCCATCTAAAGTATCCATGTGATTGGATCCTTGCCATCAAACTTCCTCATATCAATCTTAGGAATGTGGTTGGTCTTCAAACCAAAGTTGGAGTTTCTACATTCTTGATTCACCTTCCTTGTGTTCTGATCATGAATTTCATGGGATGCATTTTCACTTTTAGGTGTCTTCTTTGTTATGAAATTTTTCAATACTTCCATGATCTCCCCTTTTAAACCCTCCATCATCTCTTGTAGTTTATCTTTTGTTACTATGTTCTTTTGTAAATCATTTATGTCCCTATGCATTTCTTCACCTTCATCAAGAGTCCAAGTAGGATTGTCTTGAGGCTTATTTGGTGTGGAATTTCCCTTTTTGGGTGGCATGTTGGCCAAGTATCACTTTTGAACCTTGATTTTGAGGTGGTTCTGCTGGACAATCTTTCTTCTCTTGTATCTCCCAAGTTTTGGCCCTTCTGGGTATGAAAATTTCTTTTATTTCTTCTCTACAATGCCATAGGTCTGATCAAAATTGGATGTGCCAAGTGGAATTTACGGTAACTTCCCCACAACTTGCCGATTTTTTTCCTTTCCAGGAGATCTCTCTTGTATAGCGTGCCCCGCACAAAATAATTGATATAAAATTCTAAAACTCACACCAAAAATACTATAGACTGTCCAAGATCCAATGAAACTAGTCCTACTCAATTTGGATACTCTAGGAAGAAGTTATGATTGTTTTACCTGGAACACCTTCTTGAGACTAGTCAATAGGACTAGTTAGATACCCTATCTTACACAGGGTGTATCTACAAATTTGAGATGACCCAGAAGATGAACGTTTTACCATAGATACCTTACTAGTTTATGTGAATAGTTTCTAGATTTTAGGGTCTGAAACATTACATAAAAAATTTATAGCGAAAATTCCGCAATGACTCAGTTCAGGATGATTCCAGAACCCTATTTTGTACAAGTTGTATCTCCGAAAGTATAAGGCCTCAGGAGATGAATTTTGAACCCAATGTACCTTGATCCCTCTACTAAATATCCTCTAATTCATTCCTTCTGAAACATTTTATAAAACCAGTTATAACAAAAATTCCAAGGTGTCTTAGATGTAGTAGCAAAACCCCAAGACCTTGAGCTCTGATACCATATGTTAATAACCAAATATCAATATAGCATAGAAAAACCTCAGAAAAAGTACTCAACACCTTGAAAAAGAGATAATTTCAGATAATAAGCCTCTTCAAGGGGGCAACCTCCTTTTACCCCACTTAAATGTTCAAGTACAAGATGATTCAAAGTGAAAATGTCTCCTTGGTATATATAGGAGACTAGGAGGTATAATTACAACTAATGGCCTAAATCCGACATAAATAAAATAACATTACTAATATAATATGCCCAAATTAAGGGGTAATGAGCCAATATTAGGGCTTAACATGCTTACTTGCGACACTTGTTTCCTTCTCTGTATCATAGCAGTCATTTGACTATGAAAAAACAAAAAAATATGGGCGGGAAGGGAGTATTATCTTATATTGGAAGCAGTCGTGTCACCTTTGAACAGAGAAAAAAAAATTGAGTCCACTTGTCATCATAATTTTGGGTTTAGCACGACCTTAGGAAGCTGAGCTTGTTACAGATTGTTTACTCCCCCGACTGGTTACTCTTCCAGTCCATGTGGAGAATTTTATTGATTTCTACTACATCTCATGGTTTCATCATTGAGTCTATGCTGCCAGAGTCTTCCATATGTCTCATGATCTTGTTCAAAGACTATCTATCAACTTGTGTCAGCCATTCCTCAGAACTCTTGAATTTGCATGTCGGCAATACCCTCAGTTTGTCTCAGAATCACATGAAGTTGTAGTCCTATTGCGTACCCTAGTCCTGCTTTCCTCATTGTAGGTGACTTTGAACCTAACAATCAAGGTCATGTGATTTATTGAAGTCATATAGAAACATAGTTGACATGCATTACTGTATAGTGAAATTGGTAATATGTGGCAGTCGGTGGCGCTATTGGCAATTAAAGATTATTGGTTTCGATGCATGGTTCAAATTGGATGAATTGTTGGATTAGTGGCTGGTGCGTACTAGGAAATTGAATGAACTTGAGTGTGGAGGTGACACGCATTTACTTCACGTCACCCCTACTCCTTCCACTGGCCACCACCCTAGTTGAGATATTGTTCAACCTTGTTGCTGTGGTTATGATCCGATTTTCAAGAAGGGAGGAACCGCTTGGCCAACTAGCGTTTAAAGTGCTTGGATTACAAGTATGTCATTTTTTGGCCATCCATGAGTCTGCTCTATTATTAAATGGATATTAGCTCGAATATATGGGTTGCATTTTCCTTAAGTATAGCAACTATGTAAATTTGTGATTTTTGTAATGAAGAATTGAAGGTTTTCTCTACAATGATGTTAAAGTCACAGTGTTATTGGTCATCCTGGGTATTAGCAGTCATAAAGGCTCTCTGTCATCCTTTTTGGTTTAGTTTGAGGGTTTCATTTTGTCTTGAGTGACTGGTTGTCTTCACGCATTCATATTACCATACCCAATATTTGTATTTTATGGGGTTTGATGGTTGGAAGCACCTTGTGTTATTGCACCTTGTTCACTAGGGAATTAGTTTGTTTTCACCACTAATGATCGCGCAGTGTGTTATATTGTTTGTCCTCATCCCCATATTCACCTCTGTGTTGTCATTGTTTGAATGGAGAGCCATGAGGGTTATACCTTGCATGTGTTAAGTATCATCAACAGGCCAAATTGGAGCCTCACCCATCTATTATATCCTCTCCTATCACAGGATTCGTCACCCTGTACATGAAGTAAATTGTGGTGTTCTTTGTGTATACACCATTAGTCTCAGAGGTTTTCACCATAGGGAAGATTCAGCTCTAGTCTCTCTGTATTGGCTATAGATAAAACCATTAACTCCTCAAGTCAGAGGGTTAATAGAGAAAACCATCACAGCCTGTCGGGTTTACTATTGGTTATTGTTGACTAGTATGTGTTGTTGATAGAATTGATTACAGGCTCACCCATTTGATTATGCAACAATCGTGTCGGTTTTGGTATCTAGTCACTGCATGTGTTATTACAATGGATAAACCCTGCATGGTTATTTGGAGAAATAAAAAATGTAGTTGCTCTCCTTGTGTTTAAAGGAATTGATAACCCATTATTTTTTTTAATTGAGTCACAGAGTCGCTTCATGTCGATGCGTGGGCATGTCTGGTTTCCACAACATGTTAGGTCGGGTTGTTGATTATTACGATAGTCAAAGTAATAGGCTCACTATTGAATTGGTTGATTGAAGATTGGGGTTGATACACTATCACTGTCTTTTGCAGTGAATATTATTTGGATGTTAAACTCGACATTAATTACAATTGTTTAATGATGTTCATGCATAAATGCATTTGTATGAGTGGTGTTCCTACACAACGAATAACTGATCACTATAACTATGAGTTTTGGGGCCAAATGGTTATGGAAACTGGAATGACTATGGCAATCCCATCCACTATATGTGTTATGGTTATTTCATTGCATCATCAAGGATGAGCCTGAGTTTTACACAACATGATTTGTTACAGTTTGATTGATTTGAGCAATTATGTGCTATCTCCTTGTAGAAAATTGATAAATCAGCGCGATAGGTTGATTGCGGGTTTCAATTTGTCAAATGGAAATTTTTCATCATGGTGTTTATGTTATGGCTTCCCACTGTGTATGCTATGGATATTTTTTTGGGGGGTTGCACACTTAGAGATAGTTACAGAGTTTTTTATCATGGCTTTGTTGCAAATTTGATTACTTGTATTATGAGATCAGGCCTATCGTTGATGCCTCGTTGAATCGGATGGATAACCCAGCTTTTGATTATTTAGATTCGAAGAAAATTGGGTCGTATAGTTACAGAATTACACTTGCATTGATTGAATTGATTTTTGTTTTCTACAGCGTAGAGTGAATTGGAGAGGTGATTGTGGGCTGCCTGTTTAAATGGTGAGTCAAGGTTGTTGTAGTTTTAAATATAGATTATTGGATTGACTATCCACTATGCATGTTTAACGAATGTCACGCATTTTAAATGGCAGGCATGATTTCAGTAACAATATAACTTCGTTGCAATGTTGAAACACGACTTTTGAGTGAATTTGATTATTGAAGTAATGTGTAGGTAGTGGTTGTTTTGATGATGAATAGAGTGGAAATAGTTACTATTTTACATTTGAGAAATGTTATAAGATGTTAATTGGATAAATAAGAGGAACAAAACCCTTTACAGATTGTTGTGGAATGCATATTGTCTTGTTGATGACACTGTCTTAAGTATTTGATTTCAAACAATGAGCAAGTCAATGCACATAATTGTTTGGACTTTACACAGTAATTGTTTTGGGTCTCACTGGTCATTTGGTTGAGGTGTTTCCTTTTTACAGAATGGTTATGGATCACTTGATTAATTTTATGAGAAATACCCGCTCTCATTCCCCACCATTATTTCTCTTTTTTCTAATTACAAACCCATCACCTCCCCTTAGCCATTTTTCACTCCATGTTCTAAAATTGATTACAGTCAAGACAAATTCTATGTTGAAGAATTTGGCAGTAGCAGTGTCTTGGTTGAATTGAACTAGTGTTTTCTTTGGTTTGCAGTTGATTTTTGTTGTCTTTGAGCAGTAACTGTATTTTTTCCCCCTCATCATATCATGTTTAGCTCAATACAAACCCCTCACATATCCCAGGACCCTCTATTCACCCCCTTCTCATTGATTAACAGTTAAACAATTTGTATGGATTGGATTGCATGAGTCTGATACATTGTTGAGACAAATCTATTTCATATTTTTAAGAGTTTCCATGTATCGTTATTTAAAAGACTATTTTCTAATCAATCACGCATACAAGGATGAGCTATTCAAATAAAAGGATGAAAACAGAGGTCAACTATGCGTTTGTTAAAGAAAAGGTCACTACTGCCCCTTCTGCATCTTCAAATAATTTTGGTAAATTCGTGTTCTCCCACTTGCATGGGAAGGATGATTGCTCTCATATGATCAGTAAGATGAGGCTTAAAAATTCCACTTATCCTAAGGCAGTTTTATAAGGACTAACAGATGATAGCATCAGCAAGGGAAATATTGCCTCACAAACCAGGAAATATGGATTTTAAGCTTTATTTTATCTATTGTCGATGACAATTGACTTCATAAGTTTCTGGACAACACGTTTTGTTTTGGGATATATGAGTAATATTTTTTTTTTTGAAAATAATTTCAAATATCATGAGTTGGATTGTCAAATGTTGATATAATGATGGGAGTCACAAGGAGGGTGTTTTTATTAACTAACTAGTTATGTTATGATTGTTAAGATATAAAGGGAGTCACAAGGGGTCCCACTTACTAATTATTATTTATTATAACCCTTATTACAATTATTAATTTTCCCCCTAATTAAAAGTTGGTTAAGTCTTTTAATTAATTTAACTAATGAGTTGGTTCAACTACTTTAACCAACTCTAATTTGTTTAGAGGAAAGAAGAAAGGGGGGAACAAGAGGAGGATAGAAGCAGAAAGCATACTAAGGTTTGATCTTTGAGTTTATGTTGAGATATTTCAGTTTTCATTCATTCATTTATTCATCACAAGCCTAATTCTCTTTTATGATAGCAGGGTCTTATTGTAGACAACAATATTCAGGGTTGAATTACATCATTTAGACACTTTTTTTTCAGAGGTGTTGATCTATATTTGATAGTCTGTGTAGACTTGTTTGTTTGTGAATTAGTTTTCATGACTGACAAAGGATATTGTGCAGAGTCGAGTGGGCAACAATCTGTGGCAAGCTGATCCATCTTCTAAAGTTCAGTTTTTTTTTTTTTCTGTTAGAGGTCCTTTTGTATGTTCCATCGGGGATGTCTAACTTTGACTTTGGTCCAAAATTTTTGTATGAGATTTTGTAAAGAAAATAACTCTTTGGTGAATTGGAATGAAATAAAGGATTTATTTATGCCTCGTCTATCTTGATTATCATCTTGGTGTCCTTACTTCTGTATTTACATTTATTTCAGCAACTCTTATATTTAGAAAATTACATAAAAAGTAAATTTCCGACAAGATTTTCTATTGATAAAAGACTAGCATAAGCACTTGTAGTTAATAGTTGTGAGTTAGGATGTTATTTTTTTTGGCTATAAACATAGGGTGATATTCCCGTCTATTTTGCTTTAGCCAAGTAGAATCTGAAAATGCTTGAGTAAGATCATTTCATATCTTTTCCTCAACATTTATTTGGCCACCATACTAGGGATATCTTCGATATCTCTTTGGTTAATTTTTATACTCGATTTTCATCGATACATCCTTTTTCTGATATTGATTATTTAACTGTTTTATTTCTTAATGACTACATCTATTGCAAGGTAGCCTAATATTGATCCCGGTCTTCAAGACCGAACCAACATTGCTTTGAATTTGTTTAATACCATTCTAGACACTGCCAATACCCGTGCTAAACTTAACCATTCTTGGGAAACAATTGAACGAGATATTAGTTCTCAAGAATGATTAGAAGCTAGACATAGAAAACCCAAAAATCAGTAGTAACCTTCTTTTTTCTTCAGTTTTGGCCTTTCTTTCATGTCCTTAGACTCTCATGCTTCTAGAATAAGAAGAGGCTTGTCACCTGAAATAAATCCTATTGCTTAAATAGGAAGAAGAAACGTTGTATTATTTGCCCAACAAAGTTCTCTAAGGAGAACTTTATTTGATTCATCTAGTTTGTCTTTATTTCCCTCATCTATTATCCACAAGATGGCATCTAGTGGTGGCTCTAGTGGCATTGGAAGTTCTCCATATTCTCAATATTCATTGCCATCAATGATTGGTAGCTTATATAGCCACCATATCCCTGTCCAATCTACCAAAAATCCCACCAAAGTCATTAAAAAGTATGGGCTTTTTCAGTTCAAAGAAGATGCCACAACTACATCATGGCATGCGTCCTCTCCTCTTAATCTAGCAGCTGCTACTCATCCTCTTCCTAAATTTAAAGAACATCTTCCTAGGTTTTCAGGAAATAACACTGTCACTACAAACGAACACCTGGTGGAATTTTCTAATGCTTGTCATAACATAGGGTATAATGACAATGATACTTGCATGTGTTTATTCGTCAATTCCTTGGAAGGAAAATTTGTGGTTGATTTCTTTGGCATTCCTCCTAAGATTCTGTCAACTTGGGAGGAGTTAATCTATTGGTTTTGATCCACTTATGGGCAATCTAAAATTCCATTCGAGAAGTTACGGTAGTATAATAACGTTACCTATAAGGATGGTGAGACCATCAAGTCCTTCAACTTGCATTTCACCAAGTTGTACAATCAAATACCCGAACTCATCCACCCTCAGAACCAAGCCACTTTAATGCATTACTACAATGCATTTCCTTCCCCCTACAGTCATAGGCTTGAGGAGAAATCCATTGACAATATTGGTTCCTCTCTACATACTTTCTTAAAGTATGAACAATAGCTTAAAAGGATTGGTCTTCCCCAGGGAGAATCAATTAGACAGATAGACATGTATGCCCTCTTACAGCTAGTACAAGACATGGACAATCATATGATAGCATATGAGCAGAAAGGAACTGTCTCTCCTCTCACTCTTGGAGCTTCATCCTCTTTTGCACTTCCCTTTAGAAATTCAGTTGAAAAATAAATTCATCCTAAAGCTATCTTGTCTCGGAGTTGGTGTAACGTTTGCGAGGAACACCACGAAGAAACCAGATGTCAGGTAAAGAAGAGTGCCAGAGATAAGATCTTTGGTAAAAGGCCAGAATCTACTATTGATATCCTAGATTTCGCAAAGCCAGAAGATGACATGGTCATCAATACTAGGAACAAAGCCTATGCCCCCAAGGGAAAATTTGATCCTCCCTGAAATTCTTCTAGCCCGAGCTCATCCTCAACTGCTACTANTCCTAAGGTCCATGAAAGTCAAGGAGTCACTCCCCCTCTCCCTTCTTACAAATACAATATCCTGAATTAGTTGGCCAACATCAAAGTAGATGTAATCCTCCTAGACATGGTTGTCATCCCTGAACAACAGATGCATCTGAAACAATTCATGGAAGGAAAAAATTCCATTGTAGCCAATCTTTCTGAAGAGGTGCACGAAGAGGATTCTTTTGTAAATAAAGTAGGTGTACATAAATTTAGATACCCTAGAAAAAATCCCCATTTTTTTATTTCTATAAATATTATGGATAAGATCACCCATTGTTCCCTCATTGATGGCAGTTCAGGCCCAAGTGTAATGTTGAAGATTATTATGGAATATCTAGGTTTGTCTTATACAAGTGAAAACACCAGAAGCATGCTCTCCTATAATAGTCTAAAACAGAAGACCATAGGTGAGATTAAAGATGTGACTTTAGTTTTGTGTGCTCATCTTGAAATAAAGACAACCCTCAACATTCAAGTAATCAATATGCCAGTAAGAAATTACTCAATCATCTTAGAAAGATATTGGCAAACCTTAAGGGGTGGATACCTCTCACTCGACGAAACTCATTTATCGGTTCCTCAGAACAAAAAAAAACATTATAGTCGTTAGAGAATGAAGGATATTACCTTACATAAAGAGTGTCCCACAGCCCAATGTAAACTATATCAAAGAGGACCCTGGGAGTGTATTCCATTTTTGTTGAGGAGGATAACATTCCCATAGAACAAATTGATTTATATGATGGCATGTGGCACATGCAATTTGATGGTTCATTCTCTAATGAAGGTAACGGAGCTAGAATTATCTTGATTTCCCCTGTAGGAAAAATATGTAACTTTTCTTACCAATTGGAGTTATCTTGCACTAACAATATCACTGAATTCGAAGATTTGTTATTAGGCATTGAAAACTCTTATAATCTTGGTTGTGGCCACCTTTTCATTTTTGGGGATTCTGAACTTGTTGTGAATCTTATGCATAAAATTTACTCTCCTAGCAACAAGTTGATGATACGATACACCCAAACTGTTTGGGTGCTTATCTCAAACCTTTTATCTTTCAACATCACTCATGTTAAGAGAGAGTTAAACTCAATGGCTGATTGGTTATCTATTTTTACAGCCTCCCCTAATCGACAACTTCTGCCACATAGACCTGATTGCACTTTCCAATATTTGTATCGTCCACATATTCCCGAAAATATAGGATCTTGGCAGGTCTTCCCTAACGATGAGATAATTTAGGCTTTTATCCAAAATGAACCTTTTAAGCCTAAGGATATTATATCCATAGAAGATAACAAGGTTCGTAAAGGCTTCACTCCTTTAGAGAGTTCATTTTCTTCGAGTGATGTAGGCAACAAGGAGGAGAAAAAAGAAGAGGAGTCAAAAAGTAAGGTGGGTGAAACCATCTCCTTGAACATTGGGACACCTGAGACTCCAAAGAATGTTAAAATAGGCGTCAAATGTTCAAATGAAGAGAAAGTGAAGTTTGCCAAGCTTCTTGGAGAATTTCAAGATGTTTGTGCTTGGTTGTAACACACCCACTACGGAATAATAATTTTTTTGCCTTTTCTCGAGGGACAGAATCCCCGAAGTCCTACGGGGGATTAGCACAGGCTAGCTCTTCCCTTTTCCACCTCCATGTGATCACTGGTTATGACCACTAGCCAAACAACTAGGCACCTTTTTACATTTCGTGACTCAGCGATATAAGCGAGTCGAGTCTTTCAACTTTGCAAACCCTGAATGCCGAAATGTTGAACCCTGAAAAGGCTGGCGAGTGACAAGCTCCCTGCTTGGGTCTTGTCCATGTGACCCTATTATGTGACCATGCACTAAATTGACAAAGCTCTTACCAGCTTTTCGCGATTCAGGGAATCACGATGCGATGTCTCTTCCTCTCCCTTTCGAATCCCCGAAACTCCATAATCTCTGAAGTTCCCCTCCAAAGGGAGATCAACGGCTATAAGCCTCCCCTGATCCGATGGTCCTGGCCGTATCGAGATTTCAGAAATCAGGAGTTTGAAATGAAAGAGATTCAATTATTTCGACTCTTCAAACTCTGAAACCCAATACTTGAGTTCTTGTATGAGATCCAACAATTTGGATCTTTTCGAAGTTTCGTGAACCGGGATTTCATGATGAAACGAATCCAAAAATATTGTCACTGCAATCCCCGAATCCCGATATGGGGATTCATGTAGGAGATCAATGATCCTCGATGATTTGGATCCAACAGTCCATGGGATTTCAGAGCTTTCCCCAAACTTTGGCCACTCACCACGTGTCTCCTTTGATGGATGATCTAGATTCTTTCGAGACTCCTCCTTTCTGCCATAGAGTGCATTGGGGTTTTGGGTATAGGGATTTTGTGACTTACGAAGAAAAGGGTTCTTTCCCTTTGGTCTCCCAGGTGCCGAAACGCCGACTGGCATCCATGTGTCCTCTACAAATGGATGGTCCAGGTAACTTCCATGGATCTTGGGATCTACGATCCCAATTCCTCCGTTACTCATGAAGATAAAAGAAAGAGGTTGAGGCATTTAACATCCTCATTTATTCCTCCAATCTAACGATCGTGACTGGCTGAAGATCTTCTGACAGAGTCTCATTCATTGTGCGATGCTTGTCCACACTTTAAACTATTTTGGGGTTTCGGTTGTCAGGATTTCACAACTCATGATGACCAGGGTTCTTGCGCTTTGATTCCTCGAGTGTCGAAATACTGAAATGCTTACCGACCGCCATGTGCCCTTATAAAAGGATGGTCCAAATACTCCCATGGACCTTGGGGATCTACGGTCCCAATTTATTCGCTACTTATGAAGGTAAAAGGAAAGGGGTTGAGGCATTAATGCCACCCTCATTCCTTCCTCCAATCTAATGGTCGTGACTAACTACAGATCTTCTGACAGAATCTCGTCTGTCAGTTGATACTTATCCACACACTGCCATTTCGGGATTTCGTGGGTCGGGGTTTGAGGACTCGCGAGTGCAAGAAAACTCACACCTAGATACTCTGGGTGCTGAAACTCTGAAAACTCTTAATTTACCCCCACTCTAATAATTTGGGATTTCGCAAGTCGGGGTTTCAGGACTTGCGAGTGCTAGGGAACTCGCCCTTGGGTATTCCGAGTACCGAAATGTTGAAATGTTGGGATCTATGAGGACCATTCTCCCTCGTGAAAGAGTTTAAGAATTAAACTATGGCATCCTCCTTCGGGTCCTCAGGTAATTTACACCAGTTTTTGAAGACCAGACTGGAAGGTCCTCTCGAAGGTAAGGAAGTGGTCTCGAAAGGGTGCCTTCATGAGGAAGTCTATTCAAGGAATCAGGTAGGACAACACAGGAACAAATCTCCCGAGATCATACTTGAAGTCTGAATTAGTTCAATATACGTATATATAAATCTATCTATAAACATAAGCCATACGTGGTCATTCCAATAAAAGCATGCAACCACCATTTCTGATCAAAACACCACACAGACAATCTTATACTCAAACCATTCATAAATTGCACAGACTATGAGCATACATGTCAGCATATAAATTTCAAGATACAAGATATAACACTTATCAGAAAAACACTAGAGGTGATGTAACTACTGAGAGGGGTTCTCGTTTCCACCCAACTGTAGGCTCAACAACTCCAAATGGATTTACCACTAGCCACCCCCGAGCTGAGACCATGATGCTGGGAGATTGATTCTCTGTTCGCCAGTGACCGAGAACGAAGGTTACTCTCCTTCTTCTCCACTATCACTCACTCTATATTTTCCAGAGTTCTTTTCCTCTTTTCTTTCCTTCCCTCACGTCTACCCTCCTCTGATCACACACTCTTCCTACCTTTTCTCTTTTCAGTGAGGTTGCGTGTGGCACGATCTTCCTCATGGTGGTCAGGTTTGAGGACTCTACGGATGGGCAGTTCACCCCCATCCCTCATTACTCATGAGGAGCCATTTACCTACC
>JASDQU010354411.1:0-12048 GCA_032191745.1 Picea mariana
ATGCTTTTGATTGTAACCTCTCAAAAGCTTAACCAAAGTCCTATTCACTACCTTTGTGTACCCATCAATCTGTGGGTGAAAGGCATTCGATCTCTTTAGTTTAGTATCCAACTTTTCCCACAATGAAGTCCAAAATACACTAAGGAATCTAGTATCTCTATCAGAAATTATGCTCCTTCAGATCCTTATTTTCTTATCCTTTGATAGTCTTCTTACAAGCCATCAAAACACACATCTTGTTGAACCTGTCCACTACCACATACACGTAGTCATGCCATCTTCTTGTTCTTGAAAAACCCCCAATAGAATCCATATATATGCTTTCCAATGGCCTTGTAGGAACTAGAAGTGGATTGTATAGTTCTTGCTTCCTATTACTAGGCTTGCTAGTACAACATAAAATAAAGCCTCTAATAAATCTACCTACTTCTCTTTGCTTTTTGGGCCAATAAACATACCTCTACAAACTAGCCATAGTCTTCTCGACGTCAAAATAACTAGAAACCTTGGAGGTGAGAACCTCCCTTATGAGTGGTATTGTTTCTTCCTTTGGTACATAAAGCTTCCCCATCTTGTAGAGTAATCCATCTTGGAGATGGTAATCAACATTTGTTTTTCCTTTTCGTCCTTGCAATTGTTGATATCCTCTTGAAGTCCTCATCTTCCACATACTCCTCTTTACATGCTTCATGGGAGAATGGTTCCTGGAGCTATAATTTTTGGTGTCAGTGGCCTAGATGGAAAATTAGGCCAACTTGGTGGTTGTTCCCTTCTTATATTTAATCACTAGATGGAATTGTTGCATGAATCCCATCCATTTATAGTGTCTTACTTGTTGGAATTACACTAATCATGCAAGTATTGTAGAGGTTGGTGATCAATATGGATGATGGTCTCCTTACCCAACAAATAGTGCTTCTACTTCTCACTGCTTGAACCAAGGCATAGAGCTCCTTGTCATATGTAGGGTAGTTCAATATTGCTCCATCAAATAGCTTTGAAAGATCGCAGAACGATCTCCCCATTGTATTAATACTTCTCACATAGCATACCCACTAGCATCAGTTTCTATTTCAAAATACTTTTGCAAGTGAGGTAGCATTAGGACTCGAGCTTGATTAATCTTATGCTTTAGTTCTTCAAAGGATGTCTATTGGTTCTTACCCCACTAGGAACTCTTAACATCAACTTAATAGCATTAAGTGGTGTTGCCACAGTGGAGAACTATGTTATGAACTTTCTTAAATATTGGATAGCTCCCAGAAAACTCCTAACCTCTATGACATTAATAGGAATGGACCATTTAAAGATGGTCCACCACCAATCACATGCCCCAAGTACACCAATGACTGCTTAGTAAACTCACACTTCTTTATGTTTGCTATCAAGTAAAGTTTCTTTAGTGTTTCCAATACCAGCTTCATATGTTCAACATGCTCCTCCCAAGTACAACTAAAGATCAAAATGTCGTCCAAATAAACTATGACAAAAGAATCTAGGAGTGGGCACAACACAACATTCATTAAATGCATAAAAGTAGCCAATGCATTACTCAAACCAAAAGGCATTACTAACCACTCATAAAGACCTTGCTTCATCTTGAAGGAGGTCTTATGAATGTCTTCTCCCTTGATCCAAACTTGATGATATTCATATTTCAAATCCATGTCGGTGAAGTATAATACATGCTACAACTAATCTAACAAGTCATCAATCTGTGACAAAGGGTACCAATTCTTGAAATTGATCTTGTTTACAGCTCTATAGTCAATGCAAATCCTCCAAGTCCCATCCTTATTTGGTACCAATATGACCGAGGAACCGCATGGTTAGGTGCTTGACTTTATGACTCCTTCCTCCAACGATTCCTACAACTACTAGTTCACTTCATCTAAGTCTAATATGCACTATCTATACAATCCTATATTTGGTAAAGAAGAGTGGCAATAAATTTATCTCATGCTCCACTTCCCTCTTGGGTGGTATTCATTTTGGATCTTGGAACACTTCTTGGTATGCCTGCAAAATTTGTGTCATTTGACGCTTATGTGCTTTCATATATCTTTCGAAGGATGCCTTCACACATGTTGAATTGGTGTCTATCTAGTTTTGTTTCAAGAAAAGCACATACTTCTTAGTTGTATTGATCAATCTCTTAGCTTGGTGTGCACCAGACCAATCTTAGACTTCCCCTTCTCTGCATTAATGATAAATGATTTACCATCCTTGATTAGGCGGTATTGATTTTCCCTCATGAAAATAGCATCCCTCATATACATATAGGGGCTACCAAACACTACACCAGAGACATCAAGCGACACTACATCAACTTCTATTTCATCAATAAAATTTGAATTGATAGAAAATCTAAGCTTGCATTGTCAAGTAACTTTTAACTTTACACCCTTATTCACCCAAGCTTACTTACCAAGTCCTCTACAATGAGGTTTGTCATGAACCAAAAACGAATAGTGCATCTTCTTTGTTCTTCTGGATCCAAATCTGAATACAGAATAGCTTTCGCATCTCCTTCTCCTCTTTGTTATGGAGGCTACTCAAGTTCACCTCCTTCTACATTGTTGTGCAAACAATTTTTTCATCCACATCTAAGTTTCTTTCTATCTCCTTTCCAACTTCCATTAGAAGTTTCTTCTTCTAGGAGTTCCCCTACTTGTGGCTCCTAAGACTAAGTTCCAGACGTAGTTTCCAACATTTTTCTTTCGTGTGACCATCAATGTTGCTATGGTCACAGTAGTTATTAGGTTCCTTGCACACATGTTGTGGCAGCGATGTTCTTRTTTTTTTCTTTTCCCTTCGTCTTCTCGACCTTATTCAAAACTCTGTGTTTGTCTGACTACTCCGAACCATTTGGTTTCCCCTTTTTCTTATCAAATTCAATGTATTAGACTTGTACACAAACCTCATTAATGATCTTGAGTTTGAATAGCATAACTTGCCTTCTTAGGTGACTGTGAAGACCACACAAGCGCTTGATGACCACATCTAGGTCCTTGGAATTTATTCCCTGTTGGATGGCTTGCTTCCAGAACTTTGTAGTATACTCTTGTAAACTTTGTCCTTGCCGCAGCTAGTAATAGTGCCACCAAATTTTTTAGTCCTCTTCAAACCTGATACGATAAAACTAGGACTTAGGGAGGCCTTTGAATACCTCCCACTTAGTTACCAATGGGCATGCCCCCAGCCTAAGTGCCTCAGTGTGGCTCTACCATCAAGTATTTGCATAGACTTCCAGCATCAATCTGGAAAATGTTATTTTCTATTGCTCTCGTACTTTATGCACACTGAAATAGACTTCTAACTATTGCAACCTATTATTCAATTTAAGACCAGCTACCTCAACTTTGTAGGGCTTGATTTGAACCTTCACTTCCATTTTAGATAGGCACTAAGAAGATTGGTTACTAGAGTCTCCTTTTTCGAGCTTTGGATCTTCCTTCTTTTTCCTCGACTCCTCATGATACTCAAGTTTCTCATGAGAAACGAGATTCTCTAAAAAGGGTCGATTCTTTTCTCAAAGTAGCCATGCTCCTAGAGATATCAACTACTTGAGCTTCCAGCCTCATAAATCTTATATTTCCTTCATCCACGAATCTTTCTCGATGCTCTTCTTCCATTTTTTAAGATTATAATTGCTTCTTAACCTTTCTTCTATCGATCTCGAGATCCACATAGTATAGCAATCCCACAGACCTTCATTTTTTGAGTCTAGTAAGCATATACTATGCTCAAACCATGAAATGTTCAAATTAACTCGCTTTGATACAAATATGATTTGTAAACAACCTTGGATATTCCAATGATCGGCTCACAAAAACAAATCTAAACTTAAAACGACTACAGTGATACTATGATTGACTATGTGACTATCATTTTGCATTCTTACCACTTTAGCAAAAACAAAAGCACATCATTCAGATTCTTTTATTATTGCAACATATGAAATAGACTACAATAGCAAGACACACACAATGCATTAAAAATATTTACCCTGGAAACCCATATGGTAAACCAACATCCAATGATGGATTGTGCCTTCCTTCTTATATTATGGAGATTACAATATAGATTACAAAGCTTTCCAAACATATTATTAAGCTATGAAACACTATTGTCTTATATAGTCCTCTACAATATGTTTTTTGTTGATTTTCCCTAAACCGGGCACCAAGGTATTAATTCCAAGCAAAAACAGATTTTACTGAATAATATCACAGCTAGGTTACTCAACAATAAATTAAATCAGCGGAAGCAAATTCAGGAAACCAAAACACATTGCACAAGATATTTCTGGGTAAACTACCCCTAGAAAAACCCTTACGGGAAAACCAGATCTGTGATGATTTTATTAAATAAAATCAGGGCTCTCGTCTTGGGATAATAGCCTTTCTGAGGAATACACTGCAGCAATAGCCTAGCCCTCCTGGTTTCTATCTCCTTACTGCCTTTCCTTGGCCCATGCCCCTGCACGCCTAGTTGCTCACTCACTCTTTGTGTACCATCACTATGTCTCCTCCTTTCACTTAGGTTGTCTTTTATAACCTTGAGTTTACCCTAAGTCCAAAACCCTAGATCTGCTAAAGTGATCTACGACTAAGATCTAATCTCTCGTTCACTTTGGATCAAACGGCTAGGACTTAATTTAATTACTAGTGCCAAATACCTTAGCATTTAATTAAATCAAACTCACTTTATTACAAAGTACATTCACTTACATAAAGTGAA
This sequence comes from Picea mariana, assembly GCA_032191745.1. Taxonomy (NCBI): domain Eukaryota; kingdom Viridiplantae; phylum Streptophyta; class Pinopsida; order Pinales; family Pinaceae; genus Picea; species Picea mariana. Next base: position 4,744 of record JASDQU010354411.1, read on the forward strand.
TCTCCTAAGTTTCTGAGAGGCATTTAGGACAATTTCCACAAGCTAGACACAAGCCAACGTGGAAGTACTTGTGTGATGCTACAAACATCAACACTCCCTCTTAGCGAGAAAGGTACTTCCACAACCCGGAGGTGGCTCTGTCTCCGCTATCAAATCTACTGCCATGGCTGCTCTCCAATCCACCTAATTGCCTACTCCCTCTGAAACTGAAGCTATCCCTACCATCTCGCTCGGATCTGTCTTCGAAGACTTTCACTCGCTGCCTGGATCCCTGCCCGGGGCCCGCTGCCCATACCTGTTGCCCATTGCTCGGATTTGTTGTCCGCTACCGGGACCTATTGCCCACTACCGAGACCCCTACCTGGGGCTGCTTGATACCGATACCCTTGCCAGAGATTGCCCGGGGCTGCCCATAACCTCTTGTTGTTGCCCAGGTCCTTTTCTAGGCTGCCCGGAGCCTTTTTGGGCGCTGCCCAACTATCTCAGTCTATTGCCTAGGATGCATGCCCGTTGCTCGAACAATTATGAGGCTGCCCAACTGCTGCACAATAATTTATTGGCACTATGTCTGCTTCCCGACGGTTTTCTAGGCTGTCCTAGGTTGTCTCGACCCCTCTACGATCTGTTGTTTGGCGGTTGTTCCACCCTCCTGGTGGTTGCTAGCCCAGTCGTTAGTTGGCTTGGCCGACTGACTCCTTTTAAAGCAGTCCCCATGCAAAAATCTTTGATTGGCAGCTTCACGGTCGGTTTCTTCTGCCTGGCGCCTTTTACAGCTACTAACTTAGCCTCAGTCGACCACCAGCTCTCTACGTGGATCCACCACTACTCTCCCTCGACTGCGTCATGCATTCAGCCCACGATCTGCCTAACCAGCTCTCACAGCCCACGATTTCTTCTACAGATAGCTCAATCCTCTACCATTCTTCTGCAGCCCGATGGCTCAATTGTCAATCCTCAACTAGTGGTTGTGTTCATGACCCCTAGCCTACGCTGACCTCTGCTTCTGCCAACTCCTAACCCACCGAGCATCTCTTGTTGGCTGCCATGACACCCATAAGGCGACCCCTTCGACCCAGCCTCCATGCGGTCTGTAGTTTTGTCGTCGTCAACTACTCAAACTTCAGCGACTGCGACTCTACACAGCGGCTCCGCTTCCCAATCATCACTTCTTCAGCGTGCACCCTGAGTCACTCCTCAACCCGATCTGCCCAATCACTCAGTCTCTACGCATCGTCCTCTTCTCTCCCAGTGCCCGCACTCTCACTGCTCTGCATGGATAAGCTTCAGACCGATGGTTGTCTGGCGGCTACTGGCCAACCCCTTTACCGTCACCTTCAGCATGTGCCTTCTCTTGTTGTCGGTGATCTCTAATGAGTTCTACGTACCCTTTTACCTGTCACGCCCAACACTCACAAATCTTGATCTGCAGCCCATGCGGATCTATTCTGAGCAGACATGCAACGTACAACATATGATTCATATGATGTTTCTCTACGACAGTCGTATCGTACGACCATTTTTATTTTCTGGGTTTTCTATTACCCGCAGCTACAGATCTGCAAACTTGGAATTTTCCTACAGATCTGAAATTCTTGCTGCCAAATCTCGCTTGTGCAACCTAGTTTCCTCAAAGTCTCAACTCTGATACCATGTTGATTTTACCTTAACCTAGCACCAGGGTATTAATTCCAAGCAAGAACGGATTTTACTGAATAATATCACAGCTAGGTTACTCAACAATAAATTAAATCAGCGAAAGCAAATTCAGGAAACCAAAACACATATTGCACAAGATAGTTCTAGGTAAACTTCACTTGAAAAACCCTTGCAGGAAAAACAGATATGTAATGATTTTATTAAATAAAATCAAGGCTCTCATCATGGGATAATGGCCCTTCTGAGGAATACAATGCAGCAATAGCCTAGCCCTCTTGGTTGCTATCTCCTAGCTGCCTTTCCTCGTCCCCTTCCCCTACACACCTAAGTGCTCACTCACTTTGTGTACCATCACTAAGTCTCTTCCTCTCACCTAGGTTGTCTTTTATAACCTTGAGTTTACCCTAAGTCCAAAACCCTAGATCTCCTAAAGTGAGCTATGACTGATATCTAATCTCTCGTTCACTTTGGATCTAACGACTAGGACTTAATTTACTTACTAATGCCAAATACTTTAGCATTTAATTAAATCAAACTCACTTTATTATAAAAGTACATTCACTTACATAAAGTGAATTTCCTAAGTTTCTGAGAGGCATTTAGGACGACTTCCACGTGCTAGACACAAGCCAATGTGGAAGTACCTGTCTGATGCTACAAACATCAACGCTTCTCTGTCTCCACATTGTTGGCATCTCCTCCACATTCCTCATACTATGGAACAACTGATGTCCAATGAAAAATGCAACCCTTTTCCCTCATTCTGATAGGTTTTTGATAGCTAGAATTAGGGTTAGGTTTAGGTTTCTAAAACCTTCTTGTAACCTCCATGACTCTTCTAGAAGTGTTTAGTGGATTCCCAACATTACTAAGTCCCCATATTCAAATTATGGTGATATGACATGGGCACTGCTTGGATATGTCGAGAATATTTAGATTGTTACTTTGCCAAGGCCATAACTTATGCATAAAGAACTACATTTTATGTGGACAACAACGCATTGGAAAGATCTCAATGAGAAGAACAATTCTCTCCTTGGATGAGGGAAGCCTATGGCAACCCTCATCCAACACCAGGCCCAAAAATGATGTTTAGGGCCCCCTGAAAATGCAATGAAAATTGATGAACCAAATTTAACAAAAGATAACGCCATCTCTAAGATGTCCCAAATTCTAATCTCCCCCATCTAGAGCATCATTAAATTCATATGGTACCTATGTAGACCCATTTTGGATCAAAGGGCATGAGGTCACTTAATGAGTAGGACTCTAGAAACACTATCAAAGGCTTTTTGAAAGTCAACGAAACAGTGATATACCTTCAAAGACCTTTGTCTCACCTCTACAATGGTAGAATGAAGAGTGAATATGTGATCCATTGTCTAGTAGTCTCTTCTAAAGTTGTCCTAGACCCCATCTCTCCAACTATTCACAAGGACAAAGATCAAGAGTTGTCGCATAAATGTAGCAAAGCATATCAAATCATGATAGTCCTGTAACTATTGGGATCCAAAGCATTGCATGTTTTGTAAATAGGGTGAATGATGTGTTTGGACCAAGGGGGAAAACTCGAACAATGAACCTCATTGAAAGGTATAGCCAATGGGTGACACAAAGGTCCCAATCCCATATTCAAGGAATTTAGACAAGGGCAACAAGGAAAGGATACATGAATGGGGTGATAACATGAAACATTGTAAAGGAAGCGTTGGTGAACCATGTGTGAGATTCAATATCAGTGGGCAATTGTTTCTAAGGAAGGAGGGTGCGACAAAAGGACTTGTGAGGTGTGCATAGCAGAGAAAGGAGCTACCTAAGCATAACCCTAATCTTGACAATAAAGCTCATTAACAACTTATAAAATAGACTTAGTTTCCTAATATAATAGCTCTTACTAAAAATAGTTGATGTCCAAAAAATAGACAGTTATCAGCAATAACTAATAACTAAAAAAATAGACTAGACCCTCCATCTCATCAGCAACACTCCTTAGTTTGGGATCGATCTTCATCCAACATAGTAGCACATTAATATGGGGACGCTACATTATACATGAATTGACATTGAATTGACATCACCAAAGTCGTACAAATAGGACTTTTATATGTTTTATCCTATCCATTGTGTCAAAGGTTGTGCTCCTTTTCACTCCTATCATCATGTGCAGTAAATATCAGAAATACCCAGACCCCCAAAAGGGCTGGATTTTCAAATCCTTAGGAAACCCCTTTTCTCAATGCCCCTACATCCCCTCCATTGACAACTCATGTAACTTGTGCTCATCATGCTATATGCTTCAATAGCCACCTTTTGACTGCTCTAAAATCTTTTGGGTTCCAAAGAATGGAGCATTATCATGGAAGTAAGTCCCTCTGTCTCAGGTGGTGTCCATGGTTCTACCTTTCACTCAACTTTTCATGTGATTGTAGGTACTATTTCCCCAATTATATATGGCATTTCCCAATATTTGTGTCATTCAACCAAGAAGCATCAAGTTGATTTTGAATTAACTGCATGGTACTGGCAATTCGCAAATGAGGTTCGGTCATTCCAATTTGTCCCTATCTATTGGTGGGGAGGTTCATGTGGCATGAACAGACAAACAAGTGGAATGAGAAATAAAATCTTGGAGATAGAGAAAACCCAGTTTTTCTGAAGAATTATTGTTGCTTCCCACCCTTGACTATCACAGTGAATTTCTTCCACTACTCCACTGCATATATATTTATTCTGGCATTTCAATGTGGGGATCAAAAAGATTATGGCAGATCAGTTCACCAAGGAATGCCCCAAAATTGGATTTTCATCCATCTGGAATCGCTCTTCTTAATTGTATTAAAATATGTTTTCCAGGTTCCCACATATATTCAAAACAAATGGAATAACCCAAAGGATCAACTTCTAGGAAATGAATATGGTTATCCCTTTTGTTACGACAAAGGCTTGCTGATATAATTTTTCCTAAAATGTTATCTAAAAGGGTATGTCTCTTAAGCTATGGAGGGGGAGGAGTGGTGGAGAAACCACATAAGGCCACTGGAAAATCATCAACCATGAGTAATTGCTCTCTAAGATGCCTTTCAATTGAACAAGACAATGTATTAACTAGAATTCTCTCTAAACTGAGTCTTTTTTCTGTGGAAATATATATAAATAGCACTGTAACATTACTGTTTAGTTCTTTTTTTGAATTTCTGGTAGGTAGCAACATTTTCAAGTTATAGATTTTTCTGAATGTATCTGTATTTAATTATAAAGAGTGCAGTGCCAATCAATCATTAATGAAAAGTGTAGGCTAACACTCTCAAAGTGAGAACCACTGTAAATGATGGCAGGCCATGTGAAGAGAAAATACACACCTGTAGAGTGACATAAAACTTAAGACCCTCATTGATATTATCCTTGATTTCCCGATACTTAGCAATTGCAGCACTTATCTGCTTATAGCCCTTTGCACGAGCAGCTGAAAAAAGAGAGTTACATGTAAGAATGAACAAAAACAGTCAAATATGATGGGTAACTCTGTTAGAATGAAAACACCAAATAATATACAAATTTTGTTATCAAAACCTAAACAAAAGAGCTTTCCATGACATTTTTAAGACAGGTAGATTCAACTAGCAAAACTAAGTATTTTCAGTCTGGCCAAGAGAACCTGTAAGTGTAAGCAACATAACTGTTTAAATATTGATTTCACATTTGATATTGGGATCTGGGTTAGTTCAAGCTAAAAATAGGTTTCTTATTTTGAAAGTGCAATCATTGAATCAAGACAATAGAGTATGATCAACACTACAACTGAAAACCATTAGTTGTACAAACTCAACTAAATTGTTTGGACTGCAAGAATGTAAATCAGGGATCATTATGAAATCACCAATAATGCATCTGATAATGTCTTTGGGAGAAAGGTCTGGACTAAAGCGAGCCTGCTCGATAGAGGTAGCCAGTTGACAGCTCCACACAGAAAAGCTCTCCTAGCATTCAAGTCAGTGAGCGCCTAGAAGGGGAGGGGAATCTGGTGATATGTTCTTGTCCATGGGAAATGTGGTGGGCACGAGGGGAAAGAAACCTCTCTGCGCTCAAACTAGCATGACCAGTCCGGAGTGGGCCAGTTCAATTGAGAAAGCATCATCTCTTTGGCATTTCTTTTGCACTTACAACTTTCAGAGAAACTAATGCTAGAACTCATGAAAGTATTTATTAATGTGTTAAAGATGAGATAATTTTATTAATGACCACAAAAGTAGGTCATTGGGACCAATGTTATCAGAATGGGAAAGCGGACTGAACCGGTCAACCCAAAAAATGCGAAACTGGACCGGACTGGAAAAAAAACCAAAAAAAAAAATAGTCGACCAAAAACTACATAAGATATTCAAATTTTGAGAAAAAACATATATATTCACCTGCATCCATGGGAATCCAAATCATTTATACAAAAATATGCAAATTTTCTCATTTATATAGCAAGTAAGAATGCATATAACCAAAACAGCACAGAGTGCAATCCATATCTAAACCAAAATACATCAACAACAAAGCTTTAAATGGCCTCTAGAGTCCAAAAAAAAGCATGCTACAACAAATAACTACATATCATCAAGATCATTACTTATATTAGGATCCTCGTCATCAATGTCACCCTCTAAGGATTAAAATAAGATAGAAAAATGTTAACATGCCTAATAAGTGATTTTACTTGAGCTAAGGGTACATTTTTACTAGGGTCGTGACAGAAGAGTTCAACAATCAATGTCAACAACATCGAGGCACATAGAGGGCTTGGTGCTCTTGATTAAATGCCAATTCCATACCCTCATACATGATAGAATCCAGTGGAAACATTGCAATACTGTCAATCTTGAAATCCTGAAAACTATTAAGTCTGTTGAACTTTGAATGGGACCTAAAATTCTACTTTCTCCAAATGAAGTCCAATGAGGTTGGAACCACTCTCAAACATCCTGAAACAATTAATGGTAATGTTAAAGGATGAAAATGAAAGATAAAGGAGAATGTTATTTTTACTTTAAGAATTTGACATTACCCTAGGGTTAAGTAATAGGCCCCTTCCATTAAACAATTGATATTTTTTTTAAATTGAATTTTGTGGATCCATGATGTGTCATACGAATGTTGTACGGAACCAGCCGGTTCGGTACCAAACCAGCCAAAAATGGTTTTGTGCCACCGGTCCACTCAGAATTGCCTCCAAACCGGTTCAACCAACTGATTCTGATGGACAGGAACAGTTTTAATAACACTGATTGGGACTGTTGAGTATAATAGTGTTGATACATAGTGGGAGCATGGAAAGCGACTTCTAAATAAAGCAAAATATAGAAACTAAAAAAGAGTAAAGTGTTGATCTAAATTAAGATCTAAAAACTGAGCACTGATAGTGGAAAACAGATTTGGGAGAAATGGACCCAAAGTCTGGAATACAACTACAAAAAAATGCAAGGATGCCAAGATCCGCCAGCACCGTCACTATGTTGTTGCCTGGACAAGCTTGCCCATCGCTGAGGCATGGGTGATCTCGTTTGACTGTCGGTCAGTGGTATGGGATCTGGAACTGTCACGTTGTTGGGGCCTCTGGGAAGTACGAATAACCATTCGAGCCCACACTAATCTAGAACAAGGAGG
>JASDQU010354413.1:0-12048 GCA_032191745.1 Picea mariana
CAGAAGAAGGATAAGCTTAGGAGGGCGAGTGATTTCAGGCACAGAGTCATAACTGCAAGGAGTGTAGAAGCTTTAGAACCCTCTGATGGGTTTAGAGTACTCAAAACTCAGGAGGATCAACGTTTTTATACACGCAGTGAAGCTCCAAGAGTGAGGAGTTCGCAGAGGAGAAGGAAGGCCAAGGTTGAAGCCTCTGGAAGATTGAAATTCTTCCAAGTCTCGGAAGATAGTGTGCAAGCTCAGGAGGGAGAGCATAGTAGCTGTCGGATCGTCTGAAAAAAAAAATAAATATGGACCATTGAATATTTCACATCTAGAGAGCACCAGAGTGAGTGCACAAGAAGAAACGATCTACACCGTCAGATCTAGAGAAAAATCCCATCAACCGTCAGAACTGGCGAAGGAGCGAGGAGGTTACAACCGGGTTTTAAAGGTGCAAGCCTAGGAGATTGGGGACCATCAAATGTTCCCATATATACCCGTCAGCTGTTGATTTGAGGAAGGATGCGTGTTGTGCAATCATCCAATTTGGAGATCCGGGCACTAGGATACGTGGAAGCGAGAGTCCCGAAACAGGCATCGGGATATCGGGACTTCAGAGATCAGGATATCAGGAGTCTTGAGGACAGGAGATTGGGGATTTTGATGGGAAAAATCCCAGAATCGATCTAAGCCATCCGTTTGTGGGGGGTGGCATAGATCGAGCACCCATCGGTATATCGGCTACCGAGGTTTTGAGTTGACAGAGGATTCTGTCATCATGGTATCGCAAGTCCATGAAATTGTGAGATTGGATCAGGGCTGTCCATCTGTTGGAGACACATGGTGGAGATCCAGACTATCGGGGGAAGTCCCGATAGGAAAGTCAAATCAACGCATCGGGGTTCGGCATTTCGCGAATCCTGAGGGCAAGACTTCAGGAGCATCATAAGTCATGAAATCATGAGAAGCGATCAGGACCTTCCATCATAAGAGGATGCACGGAGGAGATCAGAGCATTTGGGATATTTCCCGAAAGAAAAGTCGTCCATTGACATTACGGGAATAGGGAAATCGGGAATTCTGTGGACAGGAAGTCCATACATTTCGGAACTTCGAAGTTTGAAACCCTGAAAGGAGGGAAGTGCCATTGTGGGTCAGCTGTCAGCATATCAGAGAATCGGGATATTGAAATTTGGGATATCGTGGATCCCATGGACAAAAAGATCCATGCATTTCGGCACTTAAAAGTCTGAAATCGCGAAGAAGGGGAAGACTGGGAAATCGCCACATCGACATTTCGCGTATCGGTATTTTAGGGGTCCAGAGGACGGGAATTTGAGCGCATGGGTTGCAAAACGCTGAAAGAAGATAAGGTTGTGGTCTTATGAGGACTAGTCATGTGGACTAGGGCATAGCCAGGAGGGGCTAAGGCACGAAAGGAGCAGATCGGAAAATCAGAGTTCGAGAGTTTGAGAGAATAGGGAACTCTTGTCATCGGGAAACATAAAGTCCTAAAACCTGAAATTGAATCGGGGAAAACTCACGGTTAAATATAGGAGAGTCGTGCGGGTAAACAGAAGGACTTGTGGATCGGGTTTTCATCGGATATTCCAGAAGGGAATCGAATGAGACGCTTTGGCTCAAGAAACTGAATTGAGCGATCCTGTGAGTGGGTGTAGGCAGTGTGGCCCGTGCCTGCATTAGGACACATAATTTGTGGTGAAGGAATATCAATTGACTCAGAAAAGGTCAAATCCATCTTGTATTGGATAGTGCAAAAGAATGTGTTAGATGTCCAATATTTCATTCATCTCACATGTTATTACCATAATTTTATAGAGGGATTCTCCAAACTTGCTTCTCCAATAACTTCATTACGGAAGAAAGGAACCTGAACAAAAAAATGCCAAGAGAGCTTTAAAAAACATAAAATATTATTGAAAATGATACCTATCTTGAAAATAGTAGATGCACATAAAAATTTGGTTTTCTATATACTAATGTCTTGAAAAAATGATTAGGAGGAGTGTTGTTCCAAGATGATCATATAATTTGTTCTGAGTCATGAAAAGAAAAGAATCATGAAAAAATTTATGCAATGCATTCTCTAAAATTAAATTATGTTGTGCATGCATTAAATATGTGGAGAAAATACCTATTGGGTAGGATATTCTTGTTGAAAACAAATAATATGAGTCTAAAGTACATTTTCAATCAACAAAAAATGAATGAAAGATAGGAAAAATGTTTATCTTTCTTAAGTGAGTATGATTCTGAGATAAAACAAATTAAGCGAAAAAAACTAAAATAGCCGACACACTCAATAAAAACTTAAATGTAGTTTATAGTATTAATTTGCAAAGTGATCTAAAATAGAAAATATATCAAGAGTAGAACGTGATGAAACTTATAAAAATTTATGGGAAAAATTACAAAACGATAATTTGGGTGAAGAAGAGTCGAAATTCAGATGTAATCAATATGGATTATGACTATATAAGGAAAAAATTTACATTTCAATTAGTGCAGGTATGTAAAATTTAATATTGGCTAAGGTACATAAGAAATTGTACTCGAGTCACGTAAACTAGCAAAAGACTATAAAATCCTTGAAAAAGGAACATTTCTAGCTCATAATGAAAATTGAAGTGGTTGAATATCTTGCTAGGTGTCTTGAATGCCAATAACTTAAAACTTTACACCATCACTAGCTGGAATTTTGTAGCGAATAACCATTCCTTAGTAGAAATGCAAAGTAATAAGCATGGATTTTACTACAGGGCTTCCTACAACTAAGAAATAGAATGATTCCATTATGATATTAGTGGACAAACTTACTAAATTTGCATAGTTCATTCCCATGAAATTAACTCATAAGGTGATAAACATTGCAGAAATTTTCATGAACAAAATATTTAAGATGCATGGTATACCAAACACTATAATTCTAGAAAGGGAAACATAATTCACCTTGAATTTTTGGAAGCACTTATTTAGTGGTTTGGATGTGCAACTGAATTTTAGTACAACTTAGTATACTCAAAACAATGGCCATATTGAAAGGAATAAATTAATATTAGAGGATATGTTGTAGATGTATGTGATGCACTATCCCACAAAGTTGGAAGAGTACCTCCACCTAGTTGATTTTGCGTAAAATTATGGTTATCAGACCTCTTCCAAGACAATTCCCTTTGAGTTAATGTGTGATACAAAATACCAAACACCCACCAGTTGTGATATCCCAATTGAAAGGATTATTTTGGGCCCAAATATGTTAGAAGAAATGGAAATGTTTGTACAAAAAGGAAAAATAAAACCTAAAAATTTCATAGGACTGAAAAAGAGATTTGCATATTTGAAAAGAACACATGCATAATTTAACACATGGGATCATATTTATCTTAATTTCAGACCCAACAACATTGCATTCAAATTGGAAAAAAGTACAAAGTTGGCACCAAGGTATTGCAATCCATTTCAAGTGCTTTCCAAGGTAGGGCCAATGAACTACCATCTTTCACTTCCATGCATCCTAAAATTTCAAAATCTATTTCATTGTTCACTATTAAATAATTATTTACATGACATAACTCATGTTGTAAATTGGAAATTTACTTAGGTGGATTCCCCACGTGCTCTCGGAAGCAAGGAAATTGTGTTGTGGAACCAATTCATTGTTGAGGCTAAAGTGCATTGTAGGTATTTTAGTTCTGAGGATGCTACTTAGGTGATGGAGGAAGCCATGAGAAATCTTTGTTTTGCAACTAGTATGCTCAAATTGGAACATCAAGGATGATTTTGAATTCAAGGTGGAGAGGATGTAATGTCCCTCAATTTACATATTTACACATTTAATTTCATTCTAGTTTATGTCAAAATTTCATATTGTGAAAGTATTGGAAATGAATTATGTGTAACTAAGTCGTCATAAGCATTGATACAGAATATTTTTGTAACTTTTGTTTTTAATCTATTTAATTAGCAAGAGAGAAACTGATTAGATAATCCAATTACAAAGAGTAAATCATTATTCCATGGGCTAATGAAAAGGAGAAAACCACTGGAGTGAATTATTATCCATGGGAAAAGTGGAACCCTACTCTAAAATGTGTGGGATGTGAGGGAACAAACTAGCACAACAATATTCCATGATTACTCCCTAGGGTTAGGGATGAGGCCAGCATGAAAATGTTTAGGAAATTTATTAAAGAAAAGCATGTTATGAGGTAGGACGTTGTTTAGTACTTCTGAAGAAATAAGTTTGGTGGTTCTATGAAGAAAAAAAATCAAAGAAATATGGGAAAGGCTATATAGTTTTCAGTCCCCATGGAATAATGATTTAGGCTCAGGGGTGACAAAGACAAGTAGATTTGGCTGTCCATGTTTATGGTTGGGAGGAACTAGTTCTCTACTCAGTTTTTTTCCAGCTATTGAAGCAAGCTCAAATATGTTCTCTCGTTTTGTTTATATTTGTTATGCTAATGATTAACCCAAATTAATGTAGAGAATGGTTGAAAAATCTATAATATTTGTTTATAACTAAATGCATATTGTGTTCTATTTACTATTGAACTATTTTTAGAAAGAATTGTTGACATACCTATAAATTGATAATATCAGTGGCATGTTTATTATTTATCAGAATAACAAAGAACATATGTAGAATGTTATCTTTGTGAAAATATTATTATTTATATCTTGCAAAGACAAAGAAAAGAAATGCACTAGTTTATATTTTATTTTGAAATCGATTTAATTGTCAAGAAGATGAGTATGTTCTTGGTTGGAAACACAAAGTAGTCTTCATACTAAATTATTTGTATGTGTATACATTTATGTATGTTGGTTTTCTTTTTAAATGTAGCTTGCTCAAAATATATAAGACTATATTTTAGATGGAATACCTTACAATAAAAAAAATGAATGAAGCTCTAAACCCCAAACAAAACAAAAATATTCATGATGCATATTGAACTCACAACTAGAAAAACCATTTCGATATATGTGAAAATAGAAATCATAAAATATTATTAAAAAGGGCCAAGGAGGCCACCTAGGGGAATGCCCACCTAGGGCGCACACGTCAATCACCTAGGCACAACACTTCTTCACCTTTTGATAAGGAATTAAATATATGTAAAATAAATGGTTCCCTTGGTATATAAGGTGAACCGAGACTAAAAATAAGGCATTCTTACCTTTTCTTCTGAAGCTATGTGTCTTGGTTGTTTTATTTTCTGATTTTTCATTTTACACTCACGACAATTTTATTTTTAGGGTTTATGAGGAATAACTAGTGCGCCTTCCTTTATGGTTGCCTCCTGGTGACTCTGTTTTCCATGCTTCCACCTTTGAGATCAAGATTATCTCATTATTTAGCCACTCTCTTAGGGAGAAAATCATTTCCTTCAAGTTTTCTAAGGCAGAAGGGAGGGTGCACCAACTGGGATTTGCGCCCTTGTTAGTTTCTTCTTTGTGGGAATGAAGTGAGTGCGCCCTCTCCCATGGCTCCATTGGCTTCTCCCACTAATCCCTAGAGGTCACTTTGAGATCGCCAAAATGTAATAGCCAAATAGATTTAAACATCATTTTATTTCATAAACTAAGGCAGTAACTTCATAACAAAATAATAATCTTCATAATAATAACTTCAGTAACTTAAATTTAACAACGAATAATAAATTTAATAACAGATTAAAACAATGCATAATTTTAAATACCTGAACCTGATGCTAATAACCCTTCGTTTGTCCGCTTGCCTTCTTGACCACTGCTGCACTGTAAAACACTGCCCAAAACCTAGTTCCACCCTGCCAACTAGGTACTTCCTAGCTCTAGGATATCATATGTATATCCTGGGCCCCGTGCCCAAAACCTCCAGCAACCCCGGTGCCTGACTGATACAATCCCACTCCAAAACTCCACTTCTCTCTGCAAATCCCAGAGCCCCCAAAATCACTCCCACATCTCCCATAGAATGTCCTTCTCATAATCCTCCTTCCCCTCCATATCCCTCCTTCACCGACTTCACCCCTCATTTACTCCCTACCTAACCCATTTATTACCATCTTATCCTTTCGTCGTTAATGCCCCTTATCCCCTTTATTATTATATCCTCTTGTAGTTAATACATTATCCCTTTCCAACTATGTAACTTAATTTAACAATATAATTTATTATCCTCCTTTTATTTATTTACCTTATTAATTAATGATTTAATTAATACTTAAATTAATCATTGACAATCATGAATAACTAATTAATAATAATTAATTAGTTAATGTTATTTTAAGAAATAATTGTTGTTTAGCTAATCTTTTAGGACAGTTAGATTATTAAATTAATTATAATTAATAATCCTATACATCTATTTAAGTAGGGCCGTTACACAAAACCTCTTGGCCACTCTCAGGTCACCCCGGTTTTGATCCACATTTGCTTGGTCACCCAAACTAATGGTGCACCCTGTTTAGATTTGCACCCCTAAGGAGAGTTTTTGGACAGAATCCAAGCTATTTCTTGCGTGGTCACCTTATCCTGTAGATTTCTTTCTTGGGTAGATCAATTGGTATCAGAGCCTCAATATCCATGGAAAATATTCCAATCTTGAAGATTGAGGCAATTTATTTTTGGGGTTTTCATGAAATAATCCAGAGTCTACCCATTCCAGGGTTTCCATTTTATGCAAGAATATCCATAGATCTCATAAGCCCCAAGGGTGCCTACATCTCCATTGCCATAGAGAGGAGCTCCATAGATCTAAAACAATACATATCTCTCCCTCTAGACCAATTCAAGCTCTGTTGCCTCAGGTTTTGATTCCTTTGTTCTCAAAATAGAGTCCTATGTTCAACATTGCAACCTAGGGGCACCTGTTCTCTTCAACTGGCCTCACAATGCCTCCACAAAAACATCCTTTGGTAGTAAACTTAGATTCCAACACATCAAATCTCATCCAAGATCTTGCCTCCATCCTCAATGAGTTGCTCAGAATGCAACAACAAAAAAATTCAGATCCATTTCGGTTAGACACTCGAATCCAACTACCCAAGTTTGCTGGGAAAATGAATGGTCAAATGGTGGATTCTTGGATCTGTAGCCTATCCACCTATTTCAATACATGTCCAGGCCTTACCGAGAAAAAAAAACTCCAGATTGTCGCCTTCAAATTACAAGGACTGACAGAAACTTGGTGGGATACAGAGAAAGAGAAGACCACATTTGGGATAGAGATTGGGGATGCTCCATAATCCTCTACTTCGCAACCCATCAAAACCTGGGATCGAATTTCTAAATATTTGAGAAACCACTTCTACCCACCTGGGTATGTGCAATCCTTATGGATCAAATGGCACCAACTTCGACAACTCTCTTCATAAGGAGTGCAAGGCTACATAGACTTATTCTGCTAGATGCGCCTCTTACTTCATGTTCTAGATCCAGAAGAGGTATTCATATTAAAATTTTTGGTTGGCTTATTAATTCAATTCTATCGAGAAGTAGAGTTATCTGAAAATCCAACTTTAGTTAAAACATTTCAGAGATCCTTGGCTATAGAAAGGAAAGTCACTCCTAGAGGTCATATTCCTCAGTCTCTCTCTTACACCAACCCCCCTGCCTCTCAACCATCCAACTCCCATCCCTAAACACACTTTCCACCTCCTCAAACTCAAAACCCCACACCCAATACAACTACAAGGACACCCTGGTGCTCATTCCACAAAAATACTTCACACAATTCATCAGATTGTCGAATCCTCCAGAATCTAAAAACCAACAAAACTCTACTCACTGAGCTCATTGCACCTTCCCAGGTAGAATATACCGAAGAAGTTCCTATGGGAAATCCCACAGAAATAGATCCCTCATTGATTCGAATGACCTAGGAAGATTTGAACGCATCCACCCAACCCCTCATTATGATAGCCTTGAATATCTTGCGTAAGCTGAATAGCTACCTCGAATTGGACTGCTATGACTTGAGAATTTGTTAGGTCCATTGTGTTGATTTTGTTAATGAGAGGGATGTAAACAACCTATGAATCTAAGAGATTCATAAACATGATAACATCCTTTTCATTCGTTGAAGTGATCATATATGACATATTATGTTGCTCACCACAATTTGAAGTGTCTCCTTTTTTTTTGGCTGGAATTGCTAGCATCGCATCAATGCACTCCCTCAAAGGAAAGGAAATTAGATATCTCTTTTGTTGTGTAGCCTCCACCTCTATCATATGAACCTGATATTTGATTGTATATACTTCTGGAAGAGTTTGGAGATGGGTCCACAAGGAAAAGTTGCAGGCGACCATATGGGATAATTCTTCCACCCAACGTTGGCCATAATGGAGAGCTTCTTGGGTTGAATTAATTATTTTCTATAATTAAGTGTTGAAGAGATCAATTTGGTGGATCGGTTGATGAAGGGACACAATTTATGATTATAGGTTTTTCAAGTAGGATTTAGCATTTTATTTCCTTGCATAGAAGTAGTGGGAATTTTTGCATGTAAGTTGTCAACGACTCCAAGAAGGTCGGTGAATGTTGTATTGAGCTCAATGTAATGGGATTGGTAAATTGTATGTGCTACACTTTATGCTTCATACCTCCCCTATAATTCTAGATGATATTGAACCTCCTTATGATGTCACTTACATGTCTGATTATGTGTGGTGATGTCCACTTGGGGCTGCAGTTGTAACTGGATATGGTCTTGGCCCAATTTGTCATTGTGCTCACTTAATTCAGACAATAGGTTGTTAGCATAGTATTTCATTATGGGATTTTGAATTGGTTCCAATGGGATACCACCATGGTTGGAATCTATTGTAAGTAATGTTTGGGGATCCACTCGAAGGACCCAAGCGAAGGCACTTGAACTGATTCTTGAATATGACATCCACGGAGAAGTGTTTGGTACTGGTGGTGTTCCTTGAAGTTGTTGACCAAGATGGTTGATGTTGTACATAGACTTTGACTGAACTTGTTGTTGTAGAATCAACTGTCTCTTTACTGCATCTATCAGTGTGGAAGTTCCCAACAAAATATGAATGGACCCTTTTTGTGTGTAGGGAATGGTAATCTAGTTGGATGGGTTTGTCCATTGTATTTTTTCCCTCATTGATCTGACTTGTGCTTGTTGTTGTAAATAATATGGTCTCAAGATATATTAGCTATCATATCATATTTTGAACCCCTTCCAAGGGGGACCACATGTTTCTCCTACTACCACACAACTTAAGCTTTTATTTGGTCTTGATTTTTCTCAGTGCATATTTCTAGAGTATCAGTGTTCTTAGCTGGAAGAGGTTGGAGATGAGAAAGAAAGTCAAAAATGACTTGATGGCTGTATTATTTCATGATGCATAATAGTAGAAATGTCATTGCAGTTCTGTGCTCATCATTTGGATAGATGAATACATTATGTAAAGTACATTCAAATAAAATCTAGTCATCATACATCTCCATGAGGGTATGAGGGATGCACTCTTGTGAAGTACTTGACTAGATTACTTGATGGTACCAACTCTCAAAACAACACATTGTTGGATTATTGGGTGCCATGATCCTTGATCTCATGCAACTATAGGAAAATATGAGGTTCAAATCAATGCCTACTTCCATCAGGTCATTCAAAACCCTAAGGGGGTCGCAAAAGAACCATAGCGAGAAGTAATAGAATCCAAATATAATAAAATCCTATCCCATATTTTTTGGTGTCTACGCAATCATCAATGAATTTATTCATTAAATATCAAGCCCAATCATTTGAAGATTGACTACACACCATTCAACTACAATGACTACTCGGAATGGGAACTCTTCCTTTGTATAACTACGTAGGAGTTTGTAGGATATAAACTGTGTAACAAAGTGAACTGGTTGTTAGGTTATTTCTAAAATGAGTATTCCATGTTGACCATGGCATGTATTATATGTGTCATATATCTTGTGTTCTGCAACATATTTAATGACTAAGGATTTTTCTAGCTCATCGTCATGCATGGGTAGGCCTGTAACATAGTATATTACTACTTTAATGACCGAATACTTCCCCCCAACTAGAATTTTTCATCATGAAGGCCACTGAGTAAGAGGTGGACACACAGGGTGATGATTCCACTATGCCAAAAATAGGGGCATCCAATTAAAGGAAGAATGTTGGCTTTCTTAAGGGGTTGGTATCACTCTTGTTTGAGAACTAATGGCTTACCATTTTCACTTAGAACAATGAAAGAATGATTATGGAAAGCCAAGGTGAAGAAGTACCCGAGGACACAAACATTGTAACTGATGAATTAGACATCCTACACTCGTCTTGTCCAGAAAATAGTGAAACTCACATTTTGAGGCAATGTTGGCTCAGTTTTTTGTGGGTTGCTTGATGAAGCCATGGAATTTATTTTAGCGGGGTTATGTAGAAATATAATGTTGGGGAAAGAGGTTGATACTTCCACTTACCATTAATTCTATTGTTCCCTTTCAATTGATAGTGTGGACCCTTTGATTTATAGATTGGGGAAAATCTACATTGAGCTAGCCAACATTAAGTTTGAAAATGGAAATTTACCAAGAGGGTACAACAAAACATCTAAGGGGTGTGTCCAAGTTCATTAAGAACTGAGAGTGTCATAGGATAACCATGATTGTCCTATGGGTCATTCCTATGTATACTATCTTGATAGTCCCATCAATATATAAATGGTTGAAAGTTACATGGGATGCTTCCATCGAAGTTCTTGATTCATGAAATGGATTAATCCTTTTGCATTAATGACGTATGAAGGCCAATTTTATTTCAAAACATGCAGAAACTTTATGACAGTCATATAATTTACTACTCAATGCCCTGTTAATGATATTTTACATCAAGTACCGCATAATAGACATGTAACTATTTTAATTTGTGAGAAGATTGGGACTGTAGAGACTTGATTATGATAGAGACATCTATGTAGATGCGCACTTGTGAATCATCCATAGCGCCAATCATGTTTCCTATGCACCCCAACATGGGTCTCCCTTTGATACTTTATCGCAATGACCCCTAGTGGGTTGAGCATTGATTCACCCATATCTATCCTCCCTAGTATCGTAGAGTGTGTTATTCTTATGAGATTTGTCTTTTCTCTAAATGGGGTTAGTTGTGATAGGATGAACTGATGTTATTTAATTAGCTAGATATTTTGTAGAGAAATTCATTTCTTATGCATATGAATCATTAATATGTGCCATGGAAACCCCATGTTCCAGGCGACTATCCTTCTTTTTTTCTAGGTTGTGCATTCCCTCTAATAATATGTGGCATGTCTAATGTTGATGCATGGCTATCCACCACCATTCACAAGAACACATGTAGTGATGAATATCCATATTAGGTCTGAGCGTTTCCTACATAGATGCTTCATTCACAACCCATTCATGAAAAGTTTATTGATGTATGTCCCACCATCGCGTAGGAATTCCTATGAGAACTATGTCAATAGTGTGAATCAGATGATGTTCGGGAATGTGTCTTATCCATGCAATAAAAGTGTCTACTTGTTCTGACCCATCGTACTGATAGGATACAAGTTATTCTTTCCATAATTCTGAAAAGATATGAATGCACCTTCTTATTGACACTTCATATAAATTATGCTACCACATTTCCATAACATCTTAAGAATCTCTGTCATAGGACTTCAAATTCCTCCATCTTGATTATTTATATGTGGTAGGGTTAATGTAATCTTCCAAGTGCCTAATGATCCTATATATGTTTTCAATAGTTGATCTCCATGCATCCTCATCTACTGGCACATTGTATCTCTCGCCTTCATATAGATCAAGAGATGAGACCATGCATAGAATATTTGTTTCGAAGAACATCAACCTCTTATTCAAATTTAACACTACATTATTGTAAAAGGCCAAATCAATTCCAAAAAATGCAAGGTATGCGTCAGAGTCATCCATAATCTTTATGAACTCAAAGTCAACCTTTTTTGTACTACTTATACATTCAGTTCTACATTCTCTATTCGACCTACGGGGTGTGAGAAATACTAGAACAACTGA
>JASDQU010354422.1:1742-12034 GCA_032191745.1 Picea mariana
CACGCTTTCATCCAAGGCAAATTCCATCTTTTTTACTTGATGTTTCCACCTTCCAAGAGGAAAGGCGCATCTCTTCAAAGAAAGCGTGAGGTTTGGAGGAAGTAGCAAGTGAGGGTGGGGGGAATGTGTATGACACACTCCCATGGTGAGGTATAAGCATAGTGAAAGCGTATTGGATGAAGGAGAGGCCCACGCATCATCCAAAGGTAAGTTTCCCACTTTACGTGTGACCTTTCCCTCTTTACGTGAGAGAAAGCGTGAGGATGGTGAAGGCGTGGAGGGATGCGTGAGAGTGAATGAGGGCGTGTGTTTGGAGTGTGGCGTCCACACTCTAAGGTCGGACGTGTATGGGTAAGGCGTAAGAGAGGAAGAGGGGAACCACTCTTTAATTAAAGGTGAGTTTCCAACTTAAATGTATGTGAGGGTCGTATTTTAAGAGGGAACGTGAACCTCAAGTGGGATTTAATTAAAAGGGTGGGTAAAGGGTAAGTAATGGCTAGGAATGGGTTAGGTGGGTTAGGTGGGGTCTCTCTTCATTAAAATCACACTTACTTCACCTTTTTTGGTTAATTATTACAAAATTGACATTTTCCCATGTCTTGGGTTTAGCAATTAAAATCGTCGTTTTCAGAAAAAACTCCTAAGTGGACAAAAACCCTAGCAAAACTTGTTCGACTAAGTTGAAACTTGGTCCATGGGTATAGGGGGTCTCTTTATCTTTATTTTGAGTACAAATACCCCTATCAAAAATCCTGGGACCTAAGTTTTACATTAATTATCCATAATTAATTAATTAATTAATTCCCAACCTTAAAAAAATCCTAGCTAAACTTGACGGAATTCCACGAAATTTTGTGTGTTGTCTTACATGGTCATTTACAACATTCCTAAACACTAGCTACCTAAGAATGACTTCATTAGAACGCCTTTCACCACTTTGGAGGATTTATTGTTAGTGGGAGTGAAAAACTCAAGGGAGATTAACCTGGTTGGTTAGGCCACATTAACCTCCTGAGGATAAAAAACACTCAGTGAAAGGAACTCTCCTAATGAATAAATACTAAGGCACTTGACCTAACTATGACCCATGCAGACCTATTACAATATTAACCCACGTAGGGGTGCGGTAATCCCGCTTACAAAACTGTGTGCTAGAGCAAAAAATGCCCTGTAGAACCAATTAGTCTTCAACATGTTTGCATATGATGATGCATATCTTCATGGTACATGGAGTTGACCCCCTAGTTGAATAGGCGGTCAACACATAGTGCATTTGTCATCTGAGGAGTGAGGGGTAGGATCTAATATACCATAGTTGAGCTAGCACAATCATAGATCTGAAGGATAAAATGAGAAGATCTGTCTCAGTCTAGAGCATGTGAGCAAGAGGACTCATGCAATCATCAACATAACACCCTTGCGAGGGTGACTCTAAAGTAGTTACCCCTCCGGGGATAACAGAAACCAACCAACAAAGGAGTCCCCCTTAGACTGTAATGTATCCCAAATTGAATTGTATGCTAGATATATGGAAGTATGCTTTTTGCTACTTTCCAATGGCTCTCATGGGGTGTTTGCATATACCGGGCAAGCTTTTACCTAGGTTATTCAATGCTTTAAGCTTCTATGCTTGATGATGAGGGCCAAGATGCACTTGGTGGGAAGAAGTTGTTTAGTGATGAAACGTGCCTCAACTTTTTCCCCTTTTACACTCATATCTAGTATCTCATTTTTTTAGTGAGATTCTATAACTTGAAGATGAAAATCCTCTATCACGATGATCATCCATAACAGTTTTCGGGCAAAGGCACGGGTCAGGGTAGTGATTGATGTCTTCCTCCCTTATCATTAATTGGAATCGATACAAGAAGCTAATATTAATAGCGAATGATAGAGGCTCCTGTTGACGGAAACAATACCATGAGCCATGATCAAAGAATTAGGAGACATGTTACCCCTCATATTTGTATGAGTGGTAAATGTGTGATTTTCATCACATGATAGATTTTTAGGGGTAACTTACAAGGATGTTGATGGAGTAGAGACACTCCTATTCTTGCTTGGAGACAATACATTTTGGTTGGGTATGTCGTTTATCTTCTTGCTTCATCATGGTGATGCATGGGTGATTCAGTTGTTTATGTGGTGAATTGTCTTGGTGAATGGTTCTCTCGTTGTGGTTGCACATGATGCTTAGATGGATAGCTGTGGCATGCTCTTTGATACTATGATATGTCATTGGTGGGTGGATCATGATTATGTGTCAATGGTTAGCCTAGCCTAACACTTACACATCTCACTTGTGAAACACATAAGTAAGGATCAAAAGGATGGTATGGTGTGATCTTGGTTCATGATGGTGGGTTTATTTAGCTCCATTTTATTATGACTTTCACTTATGAAGATCATGGTGCGAAATCTTTACATTCACCATTGGCACAAATATGGTGGCAAAATTATTTTAAAGGGGCCACCCCCTTTTACACTTTAACCATGGTGAAGGCAAATGGCAAAGTTAAAAATCATTTCATGGCACCACCCTTTAGTTATCATACACAAGCTTAAGTCATGTGATGGCCTAGAAAGGAGCATGACGTCATGGTTGACACACATGTTCACTAAAAAGTTTACTTAAATATCTCAAACGGTGGCTTACTATATAAGACATATGACATGGTGTGGTAAAAACTTCCTCACAAATCATATGAGATGGGTGCCGTTGAGAGGTGTATTTATAAGATGGGGCCGACGAACATAAGATGACATCACATTTATTAATGCTATGGGTTCATTCAATGACTTGTTTCACGTAGATGGAGCCGCCGATCTAAATCAAGGGGTTTCCATCCCACTTTTAAACCATGGTATCGAGAGAGGGGTTGATCTATGTTGTTGTTACAAGATTATTGAGCCACCATCCCCTTAGCTCCTTCAAAACATATGACGTGGCATAGGTGGATTGATTTTATGAAGATTTGAGTTGATGCATACGTGTTATTGAGCTCCCATGAATTAAAGCCTTGATTCCCAAGTCCGTGCAAACCAGATCAGAGGATTGGAGGAGCCACCTGCATCTTGGTCAAAGTATTGTATGGGGCCGATACATATTGGGTCCACTACTGTTTCATGTTCCAGCTCGTGCAAATGAAATCAAGGGGCTGCCGTCTCACTTTTCCAACCTTCTCTTCTATCTATGATACATCAAGGCGTCAAGTATATGGTGGCGGCCACCATTCTATTCTATGGAGCTGTCTCTTATGTCGCAGGTCTAGTCTTAACACAAGTCAACATTCATGTGGATAAAACATTGCAAAAAGAAGTTGATACATGCTTGGACCCAACCCTCCACTTAGGGATAGTTCTAGTTGCATATTTGTTAGCCATTGGTGGAGCGATCTCCCTAGATCACGTGCATTGAAGTGGTTGTTAGGTCATTGGCTATTTTGGGAGATTGCACATAACTAACTCATTAGTCTATTATTGTTGAAACATTCTCTTGGAGTTAGTTAGTGTTAGTTAGGATGAGAACCTTATTATATTGTTTTCCTTGTGAAAGATGATTATTTTTATTATTTCTTCCAGGAGAGAAAAGTGGATCTCAACAAACTTATTGCTACATTTAGTAATCAAGTTGTTGAGATGGATATTTTATTGTTATTCCTTAGAGGAATAATGGATCTAGGAAAACAATTAATATTTTATTGTAAATGGAGTTAGAGTTGAAACCTATATAAGGGTTTACTCTCTCCATTTGTAATGGGGATTTTTGGTTCAAGTCAAAGAGCTCCAAGTTATGGAATAAAGTGTCTTTCTTTTGTCTAAAGCTTTGTATAGTGTTTGTACAATTTCTCTATGTGTGGAATAATGTTCTAGGTGCACCATTGGGAGCTCTTTTGTAGGTTTATGGATGCCAGAGACAATCAAGGGCGATAGATGAGCATGACTGCTATGTTGGAAAGGGATAGGGTAGTTGGTTTCCTCCCTCTTATCTCCTTTTTGTGTTGCTTTCCTTCAAGATGAAAAATTTATGTATTTGGTCCAATTTTCCCATTACATTTTGTAGATAGTCTTTGGTAAGGGCCACCCATTTGATTGCTTTGAGTAGTGGATCTATTGTAGACTCTATTCACCATTAAAATTGTAGATCTAGAAACCAAATTAGGGCTTCTATAGGGCACATCACCTTTTATCTATTTATAGCCCCTAATTCTTCCTTAGAACTGCCCTTTGAAATTGCATACATGAACCCATTGCCCAAGCAAATAAAGGCACTGGTCTCCCTTTCATCCACCACCCTCAAAACATAAAAATTCTATTTTTCTTTTTTCCTTTTTGTTTTTGTTGCGAGGCTCTCTTTTGCTTCTACTCCATACTACACGATTTGAGCTTAGTCAACCATAGGGAAGCCCCGCTAGGATAGATTCCAACTAGTTTGAAGTGAGAGAGGCAAGGCTACTGAGGTGATAGTGGGTAGCTTGCCTAAGTTTCCCCTGGGGTCTCACACTTGTGATTAGGACTTTTGCACCAAGTGAGAACCTGGGCAGTGGGAGGTAATAAGACCTGTTACCACAGGATTTGTACTTGTGCAAAGCCCCACTACAAGTCCCCAAATCTTGCGTAACAATGGAAGATCCCACCATTGTCACCCTAGTAAGAACTTCCCTCGTTTTAGTGATGGAGGAGATCCACCATAAGGGAGGCTTCCGTGGTGACCTCAAGGGATCAAAGTAGAAAGTATAGTAGTCAAGCTTACCGACCCCTCTCTTGATCACCGAAAGACTGGTCTAGGTCAAGGTAGTAGAAGAGGTATGAAGTTGTTTGAGACTTGAGTACCTTCTCGGAACAAGAATACTTTGCACTATATACATAATGATTTCCAAGTCCAAACATGCAATTAATACCTCTTTAAGAAACTAGACAATATGAGTTGCAATGGGTGTTATAAATTTGCAGCAGTAAACAATGATATGACAGCAGTAAATGACTTCTAACAGCAGCAACAATTAGTGCTCAGAAATGAAACAATTGACCATGAAAACTTAGCATACATCCACTAGACTAATATCCGATTGTTTAAGGCAATATCTGAACAAGTTAGGCCACCTTTACAAGAGTGTATGCAACAAATTAGAATGTTATCAGATGGCTGTAGCAAGCTTTTGTAACAGCAGCAAATTATCCAAATGAGTTTGCCAATGTTAGTGTTAGTAAAATTAGTAGAGAGTTTAAGAGAGTAAAAAGAGAGATTTTAGAGAACACTTTCACCACAAGAATGCTTAGAGATCAGTGCCTTAGGGCTATGGAGTCTTTACAACAGCAAATGCAACAAGTCTTGAAGGTTGAACTAGTAAAAAACTAAGAGATAGGGTCTAAACTCTAAGGTGCAAGCATGTTTGGGCCTTAGGGTTTAAACCTTGAAGAGAAAGATTGCTAGAGTGCGAGCACGTTTGGGCTCTAGCAATCATTTCTCCCTTCTTAATGCTTCAACTAGGTCAAAGATCAAACGTCTAGGGATAAAATCCTAAAGTGCTAGCACTTTAGGGCTTTAGGATACTAACCCTAGCAAGAATACTTCACCAATTTTGGACAAAATTAACCTTGTGAGAGGAGGAAGCACTTATGCTCCTCTCTTAGGGTTTCACCAAGCAAGACGTCTAGCATAAAAGAACAAAATTTACCATGAAACATAATAGCATAAAGATAAATTGCAGAAAATTCACTTACTTTAGCCAAGATGTCATGGGACAAAACCCTAATTGCAGAAAATTTACGCCAAAATCAACCAACCATTCACAAGTGATCCATTCCAAGCCATGCTCACAAGATAGAAGAAGACTAATAGCCCTTAAGGGCGAAAATTTCAAAAGTGTAGCACTCACTAATGCAAGGGAATGTGATGTCCAAATGAATTGCATTGCTAGCCATATTTATATGGAAACCCTAGCATCCAAAAGACTCCAATGTGGAAAGTCATGTCTCTAAAATTAGGGGCCAACCCCTTACTTTGCCTCTACATAATGCCAAAAATGAAATATACATCAAATAAAACCTTAAAAGTATGATGCCAAGCCCTTCAAGGGTGACGTAATGCTTAGATATGATGACGTCAAGGCTCAAGGAGTGAGATGTTAAGCTTCCAAAGGTTGCGTGGCATGCTCCAATGTACAAGGGTGTGAAGCAGGGTGTCTCCTCAGCCCAAACCGTTTCAAATCATCTCTGGAACCACACAATCCATCAAACCCTAGCCCCAAAAGGTGATGTCAAGGCTATGTGATGACGTTATAGGCCTCCAAAGGCCACGTCCAAGTGCAAGAGGAGTGCAATCTTGTCCCCAAGTGATGTCAAGGTGCCTCCAAAGGCAACGTCCTACATCCTCTGTACACAAAGCCCTCGGGTACTCTGCCCAGCCCGTGCAGATCCCAACCCATGTGTGGCATAATGACCATGAATGCTCAAACCAAGCCCATCTGTCCATCATCCAAGGTCTCGCGAATGTGAGAGCCATTGTCTGAGGGTGGTGAGTCACTAGATGACCCACTGCTCTCCATCACACGTGCCAAAGTCCTGCAATAAAGGCACATCGTCTTGGGTACAAGCCCAGGATGTCCCTCAAGAACCATGTCAGGGGCATTCAAAACAAGCCAAAGTATAAAACATGGTTAGCCAAAGTTCATAAGAAACACTAGTCCTTAATACATACAAAGTAAGCTTCAACTTAAGATATAAGCCATCTAAGATAATTCACCTCAGTGTCCCCTTCAAGCATCACACCAACCCAGGACCCCACGTGAGTTACTAGGTTTAAGTATGGGAGGGTCTTCATCCAACCCTATTAGGTGTGCCACCTAGATAGGAAAGAAAATAACCCAGGTAGAGGGATAGGTCCTGAGAGTGACAAGGGAAAGTAAAAACCCACCAAGAGTAAGTGTGAAAGTGATATGGTTTAGGGATTACTTCATGGCATATGGTGTTAATCCATCTCTATGAGATCCTTTGTGGAGGCTGCGCTTTCTCTTGAGTTACCCAATATTTGCTGCCACCATTCTCCAAACCCCTTTATTAGCCATCTTTCTTATCCCTGCTTTTTATATTATATTTGCTAGTCCCCTTTAAAAAGTTTCAAGCTTTAGCATCACTTTTTTGGGACTGGGGCAAGCACTGAACGAGTAGAGCTCAAGTTGGACTGGATTTTGGTGGTCCTACTTTGCTATGTACACTTTCTTTTCTAGCATCATTTTCTTATTCTTTTATAGCAGTTTCAGAACAACCTCTGGGCCTTCAATACCTCTTCTCATGAGAGAATGGATCATAGCCGAACTCTAGTATAATATGAGAGGACCCAGGATGGAAAGTGTTAAGTGTGGTCGGGAGAAGAACGTTACCCTTGGGAGGCTCTCCCAATATTAGCCCTTTTTCTTGGGTTGTGACAACATGGGACTAGGGCATAGAAGCTGACCACCAAGGTGAAACAAAGCAACTGACACAATTTCCCAAACTAGTGATCCATTATCCAACTTCAACCAAAGATCCTCATCCACATGCTTGACAAATTAAGTACAACACTTTGCATGAGAGAAGGACTAACATACCTCATGGTGACAATAGCTTACCATCTCCCATACTCTTGGTTGCTTGAATGTGACGAGCCTTGTTTGATTTGTGTTGGGAGGGAAATAGGGGGGCTGTTGGGCTGCCATTTGTGGACATGTTGATCATCATCATCATCATGGTGTAGATCATGTTCCCCATTGCGGGCCTCGAGACATGATCTCCTCCAGTTGCCCCTAGGCATGGGGGGTAACAAGACCCACACATTGTAGTATACCTTGTGAATTTGATGATGGATCTGTGCCCAAAAATGAATATGATTGAGTGGCCAAACGTTTGTGACCAAATTATCTATTGGCGTAGTGTTGGGATCACACTATCATGACTATCTATAGTTCGGTGTGCAACGTGTTGGTGCTAGTTGGAAAGCCTCTTTTGTTGGAGGGAGCTAATTGCTTGAACTACTGTTGTTGAGGTGAAGCATCAGAAGGGACTTCACTTATCCTATCGATGTATGATAGAAGGTGCAAGCTTGACAATGACTTGTGGAGGTTAAAGGAGCATTGCATCATTGATTGGGGTTGCTTAGCTAGAGGGGGGAAGTATAAAAGTGAGACACTGATGAGGTAACGGATCACTTGTTGTGTTCTTTTTTGATTCCCCAATGCCATTTCCTTTGAAAATCTAGATAGTGTTGTGCCCTAATGCTTAGAGATGAATACAAATTTTAGGTTCAAATGATGTTGCATTGGGATAAGTGTTTTTGGGTGGAGCCCCTTGTGTTATTTTTGGGGACACACACTCCTCAGTGAAGCCCTATATGTGATATTGTTTAGTATGTTTGTTTATTGTAAATGTTGGTTGGGTTGGCTTGTGGACCCAAGTATGTGCCACTTGCAGCTATTATGTTTGACTTTTGTTGATCATTAATGTGTATTTACACCCTTGAAGTGCCATTGTAGAAGGGACAAGAGAGAGTTGAGTAGTAGTGAAATCAATATTTATCGCATTACTACAATGAAATAGTACATCTCTATCTTTTCTATTGATCATTATTGGCGAACAGCATCCTCACATACTTGCCTTTGATGCACTTGATCTTGGGTTGTCTCCCTTGGGATGATGCATATTAGTGATCGTTGTATTAGTTGTTCTTTTATTATTGCAACAAGTTAATTAATCGTATGTTGTTTAATAATTTGTTTGTTCTGTACTTCAACCCAAGGTTGTTGGGAGTGGGAAGCATGATTTTCAAAAAATTCAAGGAGCGGGAGCATTTTGGAAGCGTTTTTTTTATATAATACACATTTTAATTTATTTTGATGCACATATATAAAAAAGCATGCAGAATGTTGAATCAATAGAAAAAAACATGAAAACATAGATTTAAGATTATTTAACTACTAGATTAGTAATGATCATTAAAGCATCAACCGCTTAGTACACATATAACATCAATCATAAAAAATCGTCCTCAACAGATTGTAAGAGACAACATCAACCACAAAATGAAATAGACTCTAGAGCATCATATTGAGTTGTAAGATTTAGTCAATAGTTCAAAGGTCAAAGTTCAAACTTCAAAGGTAAACTATCATATAATGTTCAAACTTCAAATGTAAACTATCATATAATGTTCAAAATTCAAAGGTAAACTATCATATAATGTTCGTTGTTTGCAAAGTAAGCCATAATAAAGACAAAGTACTAATTTCTAGGGACTACTTCTAAGCAAGAAAAGGAAAAGAAATTAGTATACAGCAGTAAGTACTATGCATTAAGTTTTCCTCTTGCCATGAGAATCTTCTAGTTTCTTTTCCCATGATCTTTGAAGAAGAGGAGTAGGAGTATGTGGAAGTGTTCGTGGAACACAACTAGCAACAAAATGGCCCCCACGTGACATTGGATGTTGTGAAGATAAAGGAAAAATTGATGCATCTGGAAACCTTCTAGTGGATGGGGGTGGCATGTMTGCTCTGGGAATATGATCACCATCATGATCACCCAAAAGTTCAGCTTCCAAGCGCTCTAAGACCATAAATTAGTCTCCTCTGAATTGTTGTCCCAAGTCACATCTCTTTTAGAATTATCATTCTCCACTGCATTACAATAATGGGACAACAACTTCAAGTTATAATGCACATAAACCAAGCTTTCTGCTTGATCTACATTCAAGTTGTTTCTCTTTACAATGTGGATGAAGCTATAGGTGATCCAACACCTCTCTACAGAAGAGGTGTCAACTGTTAAATTATGAGCTCGATTTCTTATGTCGATTAATTCTTTTATTTTCTTCAATACTTTGATTCTAGCTTAATACACTTCAACAACACCAAATCATAATCGAATAGCAATAACTATGTAGATAAGTAAGCATGCACATCAACAACACATATACCCTGGGGAAACTCTCAACAGGGAGAAAAACCCCAACAAACGATATTCCTTTATTGCATTAATAATGTAAGATCACTTACAAATATCCACAATCAATGTTCTGCTCTTAAAGAGCTTGCCAACATGACTCTAACCTGACAAAGACCTAAGAGACCTTGTTGAAATACACCTCTGATATGCTGCTTCTATTGTTGATATACAACACTGATATGTTCCTTTAGTATGCTGCCTCTTTATCACTGATATGCTTCTCTATTGCTTCTGCCTTAACCTGCATATCAAAACTGTATTGAAGAGAGGGTTCGACCTCTGCTTATATAGGCTGAAGAGGGGAAGAGGAAAGGCTC
>JASDQU010354426.1:0-12047 GCA_032191745.1 Picea mariana
CAGTTCACTTCAGCAATCATAGATAGAATGATTTCTTTACTACAACACTAAATTCTTTTGGAATTGAGCATATACAGTGCGTGGCTATCTTTGAAACAAAAGACTTCCCTGGGTTGATAATTTATGTTTCACTTGGTTGTTTAAAATTAATTAAGCAATTATAGTGACCAACACTACCACTAATTTTTCTAATCACGACCTAGCCACTTCAATAAACCTCCATATCACCACTTCAGTAAACCTTCATATCTTTGAAAGGAACAAATATAATAATAACATTTGGCTCCAATGGGGACAACATACCCATGTGGTATACTAAGAACTGTAGACCAAGTTCCTTCTTTTTTGGGGTTATGGAGTCTACCTGAAAAGATACATCTCCTTCAAACTTGAAAATTGATCTTATATGTGACACAAAAATGGTTAACAACTTATAACGTTATAAATCTACCTACTTTCTCAAGTAACAGATGCTGAATGAAGTAAAATTAAAACGAATGCTACAAATTGAATGAAAATGCTTAACTACCAGGTTATTTATGTACATAACCCTCCTACTCTAATCATTCCAACTACTTTTATCAAGTGAAATGATTATTCCAATGATACGAGGCAAGATTTTTACTTCTTGGATGAATTCCATGTATGCACTTTTGCATAATAAGAGCAAGAAAAAACAGAGAATGCAAAATATTATGAATTTCATAATCATTATCTGAGAACATAAGCTTCATGTAACCTAAGTCATATGAGACCATGGATAATGTAGATTCCAACTAGAATGCAACTAGATCATAAACAATATGAGGGATAACAGATTGTTGAACATAGTTTGAGGTTCCTTCTTCATGATTGATTTGACTGAACTACTCCTAAATACCCTTTCATATCTCTTCTTTTAATTATAATGAAGAAAATGAAGGAATTACAAAAGCTTCATCACATGCTAAGAGTTGAGTTGATTCCTATTCACAAAGATCAAGATATGTTCCTTCAAGAAAAAATGAAAATAATTCATCAATCTGAAACCCTTCATCAGGACCCTCATAACTCGCATAGATAGGTGCACTAATAACATTTTTTGAGAAATCCACTTTATAGATGTGTTCTTCAATAACAAGCTCTGATTTTGTGTCATGATGGTCAAATATCGACATATTTCTCCTTGGAAATTTTGTGAATGATCCTACATAAATCCGTACATCTTCTTCAACTATGTATTCATAAAAAATAGTATCTGTGTTGTAGAATACAATATGAGAAGATTCCTCATGAACCAACCATTGAGGAGAAAATGGCTCATAAAAAACAAGGGGCAACACATCATCAATAATGTCACCTTGAAATATATTTACAAAATTTTCAGCAACACAATCTTGATTTTAATCAATAGGTGTGAAAGAAAACATGGTCCTTTCTTGAAAATACTCATGAATATATCCAGAACTGACATCCCTTTTAAACTCAAATTCATGAAATTCTTCCTCTTCTTCACTAATATAGAATCCAACATTTTTATGTTCTATAACTAACTCAAGTTCTTCATTACAACAGTGTTCAAAAGTAAAATCAAAATATGGAAATTCAAAAATCTTCTTTGGATGTTCTTGAAAATGTAAACATTCATCAACACACACCAGATTTCTTGAAACAACGGTATATATTTGCAACTCATGAACATCCTTAAAAGAATAAATATCCACCTGAAAAGAGTTTTTACTAATATCTTGCATGGAAGAAAGAAGTTTTGTATTCTCCTATAGATTCTCTGAAACTTTTGTGCGATCACTCTCCAATGATACCTATTCATTTGAATATTCCTTGCCATCTTATTCATTTTCAGTGCTATAGTAAGATTCCCTCTCAAAATATTGTTCAGATTCATCATATGTGATCTCTCCCTCTTCATTATCATGGGANAAATGATGAGTTGGATTGGGAAAAGTCTTCTATATCCTCTAAAATTGATTAAAACCTTCATTGCAGCATCTTCCAAGAGGAAGATCAATGGGATACATCCTTTTGTAATGAGAATGAAAGACCATATGAAAATATTTTAGTGAATTTATACAAGTAGCAGGAAAGGAACTGTACCATTGATGAGAGTCTCTCTCTAAAGAGAGCATGAAAATTTTCATGAGGACATATTCATGAGAGATACTTAGTTGTTGCATACAATAACAAAATTCTACTAAATGATGAGTTGGATTATCATTATCAGCTTCTTTGAATCTAAGAAGATATCCTTCCCAGACTCTTATACTAGGCACATGATTAGGAAATACAGGTATGTTTTAAAAATCAAGTGGATAAAACCTTGCATCCACTATATCAACATTTGATATTTCCGTTAAAGCACAATGGAGTCTCTGGTGGGATCACAATGAATAAGGGAGTAATAGGATTTTCGGGAAAGTTCAAAGGGAAGAGCCTACTTCTTGACAAGATTCTAAAGAAGAATTGAGAGCAATATAAAAGGTTCTGGGGGGGGGGGGATAATTTGAAGTAGAAAACTCATTTTTAGGTATATCAGTCGGATCTACATAATCAACATTTTGATGATCAACAGAAGGAGATATTTCTATATAAGGGTTACCCGATAAAAAAGAATTATGATGCTCTCTGATATTCCTCGAGGTCATGATATTTTTTGGATCTGAATATGTCGAAACCTTATCAGGATCAAGGTGGATTTTGATGTGTCTTCTGGAAGAGGCTATATTTTCCTTCTTTGGAGTCACCGAGTGAAATATTAACACCCAAGTGCCTCAGGATTGTTCACCATCAGGTCTTAGAACTCACAATTTTGTATCCCCAATGAATACTTATTCACCTTACATTCCCAGCAACAATTCCATTTCCGATGTCATATCTCGATATGTTCCAGGTTGTTTTTGGAATGATGTCGAGGCACCCCACAGGCTAAGACTCAAAATGAATCTTAAAGCCAGATTTGCAATAAAATAATTATGCAATATTTGGGAAGTTTCTCTCTCTCTCTCTTTCTCTTTTGAGATTACAGGACCTCAAACAGACTCATCTCATATGACAAATTCTCTCAACAATCAGAGGCATATGTCCATGAGTGTTTTAGACAATCAATGTTGAAAGGAGGATGGACTGATGGGTTAGAGGAAAAAACAAAATAAACACACAATGCACTGCTAAGAATGAATCTTGTAGCCTATGGAAAAGGAATAATGTGCTAAGAAATTAAGAATTCAACACCTCTAACAGATGCATACAGATATATATAACATGCTTCAAATAGTTAACATATTCATACACTCAAATAAATGGAGGTACCATTTGCATATCATTCAGTTGCACAAAACGATGATAACAAATGGTCATTCATTCAAAGGAAATCACTTCTATATAAGGATTAAACATCACGTAGTAATAGTGAACACAAGGTATAATCTATTTTTTGAGGTTTTATAAATCAGATCTAATACAAGAAAAAATAAAAAATGGGAGGAGATGCTTTACAATAACACAACACTGTAAGGAGGAATTACAAACTGAAACTCAAATGCATGGGATGAATCTTTGGTTTCCTACTGCATTTATCAACTGACTATGCTCAAGGTTTCTTTGGTCGAATAGCTCTGGTTACAAGAAAGTATTTAAATCCCCAAAGTGTGGACCTTGACGATGGGATCTTTCATTCTCTTTTATTCCTCTCTCTCATGCCCTAAACTGCTTCTTGAAACCACTTCCAGCTTCTTGATTCTTGAGTGTTTTTTTCTATGGTAAAATTGTAAAACACTACATTTATGTGTTGTAATTATGTTATGAGAATATCGTGGGGAAGTTGGAGATTCACATGAAAAAATATACATCGAAACTCACTCTGTAAGTTCTTTATTTAATCATTTTCCTTTTCTACAATAAAATCAGAATTATGGATATATAGATCGCACGACTCAGCAACCATTGGATCAAATTCGGCGAGCAATAACAACCATTGATCGAGGTCACATCCATCGGAGCAATCAAGGTTTTCAAAAGTGTAAAACACAACAAACTTCGGATCAACATGATCATATCTGGATCGTTGATCATAGTCACACTTGTCGGAGTGATCGGGGTTTGGTATTTGAACGGGACTCTAACGAGGGAACTCTAGGATTTTTGTTCAACAACACATGTATTCCAACAGAGGACGAACACCTTTAGTAACCACTCACACAACCAGATCAAATATCAATACATCAATGTTTTGACGTGGTAAAACCCGTACGGGGAAACATCCATAGACCTAGCCAACACAACCACTTGGAGCAATATATTAATGCAAATACAAATATTACAGATAGATTTTTAAAGAGAGTTTCTCACAATCGAGCATCAAAAAATGACCCCCCCATTCTCTTTAAATAGAGATCATGGTCCAATCATGTGCTAAGCCATGGATCAATGGCCATTAAGATCAAGGAGAATATGAACCGTCAGATCACTCTATGTTGGTAACATATCGTGACCGTCAAATTTCCTAACTACAAATGCATACTAAAGAAACACACTAAGAACCACACTTTTACTTGATGACACATTAGACCAAGTAGATCTTAACTAACTCATAAGTGTCTAAATATCCTAACATCCTCCCTTAAGAACAACTTGGTATAGGATTGAAGGATTTACAATAGTGACACAATAGGAGAAGGAAGGAGGCATTAAATCTTATCCCCCCTTGATGACAACTTCCTGAACTCCTAACATAGATTGAATTTTGGAAAAATTCACTTATGTAAGAGACTTTGTGAAAATGTCTGCAACTTGATCTTCTGTAGGGAAAAAGAGCACTTCAATAACTTGATCATGGATGAGCTTTCTGATGAAGTACATATGTAGCTCAATGTTTTTGTTGCACTGATGTTGAACTGGGTCTTTGGTGATATTGATGGCACTATAATTGTCACACCAAAGGCTAGTTGGATGTTGCTACTAGAATCCAAATTATGAAAGAATTTGTTAAATCCATAAGGATTCCTGAGTTGCATTTATCACTGCTCGGTACTCTACTTTTGTTGAAGAAACTGAAATAGTATTGTGTTTCTTTCAAGCCCAAGTGACAGGTCCTGAACCAAGGTTGAAAACATAACCTACAGTAGACTTCCGATCATCACAATCGCTCGCCCAATCTAAATCAGTGAAACCAACCAATAAAGGAGCCCCTCCTGAACTATAATGTATCCTGAACTAAATTGTACCATGGACATAGCGAAGTATCCTTTTAGTTTCTTTCCAATGGATTTCATGGGGTGTTTTCATATATTAGTCAACAATACCAACAACAAAGGAAAGATCAGGACGAGTATGAGTCAAGTATAAGAGGCTACCAACTAACTGACGGTACAAGGTGGCATCAACTTCAGGAGAAGTACAGGTAGCAACAAGCTTGACTCCAGAATAAAAGGGAGAAGGGGTTGGTTTACAATCATCCATGTGAAAGAGATGAATAAGGTGACAAGCATACTTAGATTGGGAAAGAAAAATTCCTTCATTGGTTTGCAAAAACTGGAGGCCAAAAAAATAGTGCAAAAAGCCTAAGTTTATCATTTATAATTTATTCTTAAGGCTAGTTTTCACATGGTTTAAAAGTTTTGAGTCACTACTAGTAAGGATAAGGTCATCAACATAAAGGACAAGGATTATTAGATGGCTTTCTACTTTACTGGTATAGACATTAGGATCAGAATGGCATCTAGAGAATCCAATGACAATAAGAAAGTTGCCCATTTTGGCATACCATGATCAGGGACCTTGCTTAAGACCATAAATAGATTTCTTAAGGAGACAAACAAGGCTAGAGTCATTCTGGACATATTCAGGAGGTTGTTCCATGTATGTTTCTTCTTGAAAATATCTATGCAAGAAGGTGGATTTAGCATCCATCTGATGGACCTCCCATTTATGTGAGGAAGCAAGGGAAAGAACAAGGCAGATGGAATTCATTTTGGCTACAGGGGATAAGGTTTCATTATAGTCAATTCCTTCAACTTGGGAAAATCCTTTGGCAACTCACTAAGCCTTGTTTCTTTCAACACTTCCATCTGATGCATACTTAGTTCTGTAGACCCATTTACTTCTGACGATTTTTCTGCCTTTTGGAAGAGGTACAAGATCCCAAGTATCGTTTTCCATTAAAGAACAATACTCTTCATTGATTGTTGTATCCCAATCTACATGACCCGAAGCTTCTACAAATGCCTCTATATCATGAGTCTGTGAAACTTGAGCCAAAAGAGAAGAGGATTGTTGGAAATGTGAACATGTCTGTCATTGATATGAAGGATCACTGACAATATCACCAACTGCTTCTCGTGTTGAACGAACCCATATAGGAAGTAGTGGAGTTGGAGCTGGGATGGTTCAGGTTCAAAGGACTCATCTGGAGGAAGTTGATCATGAAGAGGTGGATTTTTATCCTCACTATCATCATCTAAATAAGAAACTAGATCAAAATTATGCACAAACGTTGAATTAGGCTCGCAGGCCAAACAAGGCACAAATGTTGAATTAGGCTCACAGGCCACGAGATTGTCATCAAATTTAACATCTATTCTAATAATAATTTCATTACAATGTGGTTGAAGAAGTCTATAACCTTTGACATCTTCAGAATAACCAACAAATACACACTTCGCACTTTTAGGCTGCAATGCTTTCCTTTTCTCACCAGGAATGTGAGCCCATGCTATACTGCCAAATACACAGAAGTGACTTACATCTGGTTTAATTTTAGTCCAAGCTTCTTCTAGTGTTATATTTTTAAGAGTCTTTGTGGGAGTGTGATTTACTATGTAATTTTCACAATTGATGGATTATTCCCAATACTTTAGACTTAATCCATTAGATTGGATCATACAATTAGCCATTTCTGTTAATATGTGGTTCTTTCTCTCAGCAACACCATTTTGTTATGGTGTATATGGTACAATGTGTTGCAGTTGGATGCCCTGTGTAGTGCAGTAACTTGTAAAATTATTGTTCACATATTCATATTCATTATCTATTCTTAACCTTTGAATTTGACATCTAGATTTTTTTTCTACAATGGCCTTGTAGGTCAAAAACTTGTCAAAAACCTTGCTCTTAAGTTTTAAGAAGTAAACCCAAGTATGTATGGAAAATTGATCAATGAAAGTTAAGAAATACTTGCACCCAGAAAAAGTAGGAGAATAAACTGAACCACACAAATCACCGTGAACAAGATGTAAAGGGCCTGAGGCGTGCCAAGAGGCATGTTTCTTAAAATGGTTTCGATGATGTTTGTCTAGAACACAATCGACACAAACACCATCTCTGCATGAAACAGGAGGAAGACCAGTCATCATCTATTGATTACATAGTTGCTGGAGTGAGCAATATTTTAGATGACCAAACTGCTCATGCCAAATTTTTCTCAAGTCATCGCTATTATCAACAAAAAATGATGAAAAAAATGATGACCCAAAGTTGTCAAACTTGTACAACCTGGTAATATCATTAGCAATTTCAGTTGCAAGAACATGCTTAGGATACTTTATATCCTTGATTACAACTTGGTGAGGTGAAACCTCTACGGTTTTACCTTCACCTGAATGAGTGATTTGATATACTGATAGAAGGTTACAGGAAATACTTGGAACACATAATACATCATTGAAATGACCATTTTCTACTTGAATTGTTCCAGATCCTTCAACACTAAGAGATCCATCATCACCAAAAAAAAATTTCTTGGTGTTACATTCATTTAGAGCATAAAAATATGTCTTTATCCTTATCCATATGATAAGATTCTCCAGAATCAATAATCCACTTATCAGAAGAAGAAGTATAAGTTGTATTGAAGGAGAAACCAGAAGTAGAAAGTGCATGTCCATGAGAAGAAGAAAAAGAAGTAGAATCAATACCGATGTTGTGCTTCTTCATCGCTTCTTCTAAAGCTATCATCTTCTTGAAATATTTAGACTCATCATGACCATATTTATCACAAAAGTTTCAATGTTTGTTAGTCTTCTTATTTTTATATTTTTCTCCTTTGTCACCATTAGGAGTGGAAGTTGTCTGAGTGGGTTTGGGACCCTTATGTTGTTTTTCATTGTGGCGAGGATGTTGCTTCTTTGGATTCTTGGGTCTATCTTTCTGATTGATGAATAAGGCTTTGTTGGAGGTACATGTACTGTTGATCACTCCAAGTTGTACAAGCTTATCTTGCTATATAATTAAAGAATCACAAAAGGACTAAAGAGTAGGTTTTTGATAAGATGTCCCTAGAGCCTCTTTCATGGAATAAAAGGTAGATACAAACACAGAATATGCACTACCCAGGTTAGAAAGAATAACATAGATGCAACGCTCTTCACCCATATTTATCTTACATTATTCATAGAAAATTATGAGTGTTTTAAACTTAGAACGATAGTCTTCAATGCAAGAAAAATCACTTGGACTTAAATTCAATACTTTATTTTCTAATTGTTGTGCTCAAATAATATTGCATTTACCAAACACAAATTCAATATTTTTCCAAACTTCATCATATTTATCAATTTTTTGAAGGTGGAACCTTAAATCATGAGAGATGGACATTCTAATTAGTCAACATGCTTTGTCATTCTTATTATCCCATTTGAATTTCTTATCAGCATCAGTAGGTTTTGTTTCATTTTCCAAGGTAATCTGGTACAAGCCTTACCTCTTAATAAATCCTCCATATGGGATTTCCATTGGAAGTAGTTGTTGCTGGTAAGTAAAATATTACTTGAAAACTCGATATTACAAATGTAGATAATATGGATTTAAAAAATGAAACTGATGATTTGGATGGAAAGATCTCAAAATCTTAGGCGGTTTAAAAAAAAATGGCACTGAAAAATAGACTTCGGATGTGAAAGTTATGCCCTTTTAAAAAAAAGGCATAAACGGTAACCAAAGGACCACGTGATGGTGTAAGTTGCTTTATGAAGTGACCCACTTTTATAAAAAGAAGTGGGAATCACTTTTACAATGAAGTTAATTTATAAAAGAAAAGTTGCATGCAAAATAAATAACTCTAAAAGCTACTTATAATGATTCACTTTTATAATTGAAGTGAAATACACTTTACAATGGAGCATGAATTTTTTAAAAAGAAAGTAACAAAAAGAGAGACTTGAACTGAAGACCTTTTACTCAATAAGGAAACTTTTAACCAAATGGGCTAGCAAAACATAATGTATTGTTTAGCAAGAGGATTTGGGTTGTTGTTGTTGTTGTTGAATATGGCCTTGGAGAGCGTGCTAAAAAAAACTCTTTTCACACAAGAAAAAAAATTCAATTCTCGATGACAACAAGGGTTAGATCTCGGTTAGCTTACCCAGAAAATGCACCTTTTCCTATTTGTTTCTGATTTTCCGAGATCGCACGGTGTAGGGAAAAGAGTAGAAACCTAGAAACAAACAATTTAAAACCAAAATAATACTCTGCAAAAAAATTAAAAAGGGTGTATTCAGGCTTTATACCTCTAGATCTAGCTGAAATGGTCGTATCTTGGGAAAACATAAACCTTTTCAAGTGAAACGAAAAAGAGTTCATGAATGAAATGAGCACTATGGATGCAATGGAACAACCCTCTCAACCCAAAAATGTATAGAAATGGCACAAAATAGAGATGGGGAAACTCGGCTTCACGATCTCGATCTACAACAGAAGAAAGTCTTCAAACAGACTCTAATACCATGTTTGACAACATAGGTATTCTAATAGAGGAGGAACACCTTTAGTAACCACTCACACAACCAAATCAAATATCAACACATCAATGTTTTGATGTGGTAAAACCCCTATGGGGAAACATCCACAACCCCAACCAATACGACCACTTGGAGCAGTTTTTTAATGCAAAAGAAAAAGATTACAGAGAGATTTTACAAGAGCGTTTATCACAATAAATCATCTGCAAATGACCCTCCATGCTCTTTAAATAGAGATCATGGACCAATCGGGTGTTAAGCCATAGATCAATGGCCTTTAAGATAGAGGAGAATATGAACTGTCAGATCACTCTATGCCAAGAACATATCGTGACTGTCGGATTTCCTAACTACAAATGCATACTAATGAATACTAAAGAAACACACTAAGAAGAACACTTTTATGTAATGACACATTAGACCAAGTAGATCTTAACTAAATCCTAAGTGTCTAAATATACTAACAATTTCATATTGATCATTGATAGGGGTGTTGGAAATGGATTGGAAGTCGTCAATCTAACTCATTCATGGGAAAAAAATTGGCTAAGGAAAATATATCGTGTTGATGCTAGCCTAAACCCGTGGAAATGTTTTATCTACTCAAGATGATGTTAAGGTGGCTAAGATACCTGAAATATGTCACCTCAATTGGATATTTTT
The DNA here is from genome assembly GCA_032191745.1 of Picea mariana. NCBI lineage: Eukaryota > Viridiplantae > Streptophyta > Pinopsida > Pinales > Pinaceae > Picea > Picea mariana. The sequence continues at coordinate 10,392 of JASDQU010354426.1, forward strand.
TTGGGCACCTTTGGTGGGTTCCATGTGCCCACATGGAAGTCCATGATTGGCTCTGACAGGGCTTTGCTGGTGGGTTATCGTGAGATCTAGATCTTTGATTGGTCCTACTTGAAAGAGGTCTGAGAGAAGATATGGACCGTCCATTGGAGGTGCCCATCGGAGTAGTTGAGGTCTGGGTTGAAAATGTGACTCGATGAGAGGACTTCAAGACCACATCTCGTATGTTGATCTATAGTTGGAAGGGGAAGTCTAACGATGCATGAGAGCCATCGACCTGGATCAAACAAGAACCCAAAGATGGCTAAGGAAAAGATCATCATGATGACGTCAACCTGGACACGCAAAAACCCTTTATTCACCCATGCTAATGCTGATGTGGTAAGGAGACAGGACATATGTCACCTGGATTTGAAAAATTCACCTATGTATCTAATGGGTTCCACATTTCCATGTGTCAACCCCTAATTGGATTTCATAGTGCTCTATTGGTAATCTGAATTCACATCTCGTTGAGAGGATTTGATACCTAGGAGTAGATCTGGACCATTGATTAGCCCCACTTGAAAAAGTTTTGAGAGCATATATAGGCCGTCTATAGGAGGTTCCCATCAGATTGGTTGGGGTTTGAGATTTAAATGGAACTTCAAATAGGTGACTTTGAGCTTGAATCTCAGTTTTTGATCTAGAGCTGCAAGAGGAAGCCCGATGACGCGTGAGAGTCATCGATCTGGCTCAACAAAGAACCCAAAATCGGTTAAGGTAGAGATCATCATACTAATGTCATCTTGACACGTGGTAGATTTCTATTGACCCATGATGGAACTAACCTGGAAGGGGAGCAGGACACATGTCACCTGTATTTGATATTTTTACCTATGCATGTGGTGGGTTCCCCATGTCCATCCCCATGTCCATGTGGCAGCCTCTGATTGGTCTGACAGGGCTCTGCTCGTAGGATGACATGACATCTTGTTGAGAAGCTATGAGATCTGATATTATATATTGACGGTTGATTGGGGTTTCCCCATCAGAGTGATCTAGAGTAATGCCATGAGGGGGAATCCGATGACTGCTCATTTAAAAGGTTGGGCGTGCGATGTGATTTGAGCCATCAATATCTCATGGTTTGAAAATTCCTGAAAATTTGGCGCTTGGTATTTAGGTTGTGGTTTTATGTTAATCTTCCCAACCAATAGACTTAGGCCCTTTTCACATGTGACAAGCTTCTTTTGGACGTCCAATAAGCACTTGAGGGATTAATTTTTTCCTTATGCGCACAAGGGCATGGATTTTCTTGTTTTTCCTTCATTATGCCTTAGGAAAATTTGACTCTTAACTACTCAATGGCAATGAATGTTTCCTTTGTACCAATAATTTGTTAAGAACCAAATATCAATATAGCATAGAATATCCTCAGAAAAAGTACTCAATGCCTTGAAAAAGAGATAATTTCACATAATAAGCCTCTTTGAGGGGGCAAACTCCTTTTACCCCACTTAAATTTTCAAGTATAAGATGATTCAAAATGAAAATGTCTCCTTGGTATATATAGGAGACTAGGAGGTATAATTACAACTAATGGCCTAAAGCCGACATAAATAAAATAACATTACTAATATAATATGCCCCAATTAAGGGGTAATGAGCCAATATTAG
>JASDQU010354428.1:6401-18448 GCA_032191745.1 Picea mariana
AACCAAAACCCATGGGTACAGGCTTGCTAGGACACCCTGTCAATCTCCCCAATCATGGTCAAGTGGGTTAATGTAAGATCCAAGCAATCGTCAGAGATAAAAGGAGTCAGATGCATATATCCAAAGGTTATAATGATCAAAAGTGACACATACCATGATACCTGGACCAATTACCACATGGAGCAAGAGCCTTCTCCGATACAAGACCAAGTCGACGGTGATGGATGCTGCTGCTGTTGACAAGACAAATTTGATGAAAGAAGAAAAGGATGGGCCCTTCAGGGCCATGCTCAGGTGAATCCTTCTCTCGTTACTCCATGTCTAGGACTTGTGGGCCTCGAGACATGATCTCCTAGTTATCCCTAGAAATCGGGGATAATATCTGGCTCCAACTCGGGGACATGTGCTCACCGTAGAGCGCATGAGAACATCAACATCTCTAGCATAACTTGCAGACCTGCTCAAACTCGATAGAGGCATCAATAACAAAAATGGGGCGTTAATGCCACCCCAACATATGTAGCTATATAAATAAAGCAATCATAAATGCGAATATAAATCGAAGTACTTACCTGTTGGCTGGATGTTGGTGTAGTCAAACAACTAGTGAAGCCGATCCAACAATGTCCCATGATACCTGCCTTTGTTCTTCATCATAAACCAAAATAGTGATAAATCAGGCACAAAAATGTCATGAGTTATAATGTATATCATATCATCGGAAATCTCAAAGTCTAACTCATGGAGGCGGGTGGGAGGGATAAAATCCTGCCAAGTCCATCTCTGGGGAAAGTACTCAATCCACTTCAAGAAAGGGTCATGAAAAATGCAAGGTTCATAAAACTGACTCAAAGGGCCTGCAAACTGGCTACCTAGGACATCCTCACGCTCTGAAGTCAAGGAAGGGATCGACAAAGATCTAGCAGACGACTGGCAAGCTATCAAGGGAAAGTAAAAAAACTGGGATAACTGACTAAAACTTGCAGTACCCAACCAACCCTTGGAGTCTAGGGTTTGCCTAAGAGACAAATCAACATCAAAAATATACTTCCCAACTACACCTTTAATGGAAAAGCACGGCAAAGTAATAAAAGGTAGCTGGAGAAAAAGGTCATGAGAATCCTTCTTCAGGCAAACAATGTTTTTACTCCTATCAAAATCCGACCATAGTGGCGGTTGATGGTCATCTTCATAGGGTAAATCTAAGTGCTCGAAGGAGTATTCATCAAAGGCCTCAAGGTAAGACCGAAAATCATTAGGCAAATATTGTACTCGGTCAACCTTGGGTGTTTTTGGAGAGCCAGTAAAAATCTCATCTCCCTGTTGCCACTGGTCAAGAGTTTGTTGTGATAATTGCAAAGGCAACACTCGGAGATAAATCTTTATGTCATAGATGGGATCCATATCATAGCTAACCGCATCCCACTTACGTCTCCCAACATGTATGAACTCGTCAAAATCAGCTATGTCAGTATCAGTATCATAACATGGAGGAGTCAAAACATCCAATACTTGTTTACACTCTGTGTCATAAGGTAAAGAACCACTAAAAACTTGGAAGGGAGAATAATTCACCTCGCTTAATCCTTCCTGTGCAAGAGCTTCAAGTATTTGGATAGCTTCATCAAGTGGAAGATCTACCTCTGCATCTTCAGTCTTGAGACATCAAGGGTTCCATTTCTTCTTCACTCTCCGAGTCATAGAACAAGGTTACATCAAAAAACTGGAAAGGAAAATGACTTACCTCATTCTCTTCATCTTGTGCAGGAGGGACAGGATCTTGGAGAGCTTCATCAGACTGAGGTGCGGTTACTGGTGCTTCATCCTCATAATTCACGTCTCTAGTTATATCTTTGTTGCATTCTATTGGATTACGGGAGAGGTCTTGCTCCTCTTCAAGGGGTTGATAATGGTCTTCATAAACCTTGTCTCTTATATCAGAGGATTCTTGGTATTGATCATGATATGCTTTCCTGAGATATTCTACAATCTCAGTGGTGAATCCTTTGTGGTCTAAGGCTACCATGAGGTAAGTCTGCCCTAAGGAATGACTATCCGGACCATTTCCTAATGGAAATGACTGTCCTGCACCAACGTCCAAAATGAACCATTCTTTGAAACTGCTCACAACTGTGAACTTCAAAAGAATGACTGCTCGACGAGACAAACCATTCTAATTGACCACTACTCAGAGTGACTGCCAAGAAGAATGACTGTCCTAGACCATTCCCCCACACTGGCCACAAGGGGAATCACTGTCTATGGTACATCAAAAATCTATCGGACCATTTTTATTACGAAAATCACTGTCCGATCTGGACCATTTTCTGAACTGGAAAATGCCTGTCCGTTAGAAATCTCAAATCACTTTCCGAATTGGAAAGGAACTGCTCATCCTGGACCGTTTTTCAAACTGAAAAATGACTGCCCATAAATCAATAACATATCAGTTCTCCCTCCCAACCAAGGAGTAATCTCTTCCTTTTTCAATAAGGAATTCGTCTCCACGAACCCCAACTTGTTTCTTGAGTACACAAAATTTTCGTCTTGGACAGAGGCTTTACCAAAATATTTGCTATCTGCTCATCTGTGGAGATATATTGGAGAATCACTTCTCTTTTTTGGACTTCATCACGGAGAATATAATGCTTGATCTCAATGTACTTCGGTTTGTCATGGAACACTTGTTTTCTCTGAAGGCTTCATATAGCTCTGATCATTACAATATATCATAGTCGAATTCAACACTTCTGTTTCCTACTAGCTCATGACATCGTGGCAAGGCTCAAACTAAAACATATCCAAGTAGCACTTCTTCTGTCATCATTAGCAATCCATCATCCCAGACTTCTGAGTAACTATTCTCATACACTATCTCTGTCATAGAAAGTTTTCACCACACTTCTGTTGTATATGAGATACTCTGCATCCAGTTGTTTGAATCCATACAAGGTCTTCTTATATCTGCATACATGGGTCTCTTTCTCGTATAAGCTTCTTTCTCACTTGCTTTATTGGGAAGAACAGTCTTTTACATGTAAATTCCAATCATGGATACTACAAGAGGTATATCTGGTTTACTGGAACAAGTTGTTGTCATAGTCTTCTCCCTCCTTCTGGAAGAAACCTTGAATATTGCAATGCTTCCATTCATAAGTCTTTTTCACATTTTCTTACATACACTGTTCTTTATCATAACTTCCATTTCTTTTGCTTGATTGGTTCTTGGTGGGTTCAAACCAAGCGGGTAATCTTGTGATTCTCGGTATAATACCTGGTTGTTCTTGCTTTTCTTTCTTTCTTGGAATCTTCATGTTCTTCCTCGTGTCTCTCTTAGCTCTTGGGTCCATGGGTTCTTCTATATGCCTTGAAGATTCCAACTTCTTCCTTTCATCATAGAATCATGGATGTAGATGGACAACCAAGGATACTTTAAGGCTTCTTTTTGAAGAAGACTTCTTCTAGAGTCAAACTGAACACGTGCTGCTTATCATGGCTGCTGCTTTCAATTGGGACATGGACAAATACTTCATAATCCTCAATGGATCATATCATTTAGGATTAGCTCATTCCTAATCCTTGCTTCATGCATGAATGCATGCTCTTCTTTTGGAATTTTGTAATTAGCTCCCTCCATCTAAGAGAGTCCACGCTTCTGTCTGTATCTTTATTGCCTTCTGCAAAGTGTCACAAGTCTTTTTCTAATTTCCTCTTGATTGCCGACTTCTTTTTGTTTTGACTTCTTCTGGGTCTCTTCAACTTTGATTCTGATTTTGGCTTAGCTGACAGTTGTTACTTATATAATAGCTTCCACAGGAATTGTTACCAAGGGTTGTCAACGTACTTCATCTTTTCATGTGTATTGCTTGACTTGTAGTCATCGTGATAGCAATCCTTATCTTGTTATTCTTCAATAGGTATTGATTCAGTTGAACATCTTATCTTCTAAGAAATAGATATGCAAGATATGTACAGAAACTATGTAAACATGGTATGTACAAGAACTTTGAAGAATATTGTTACCTTGACTTAGAAGAAGAAGTCCGTTTTATCCTGCTTGGCCTTCTTTGAGGGTTCCCTTTTTTTGGCAACTGATGCTTCGTCTGTTTACTTCCTTAAGCCAAACTTCTTCTTTTTCTTGAAATTCTTGAATTTTATTGTGAAGGCTTGATCATCGTATTTCTTTTGGGATTTCTCTTTTGTGCTAATCCTTGATTCTTCTTGTGCACAACAAGTCCAAAGTTCTTCAAATGTGAGATACTCCTTTCTTGTGTTCATGCTTGCGGCAAATGCATCCCATGTCTTGGGAAGGCTGTTGAGTACTGTATTTACCAGTTCCTTGAAATGATTTCTTCAATATCTTGTAGTTGATCTCTTAATTGAGAGATTCTCACAAAGTATGATGTTATGCTTTCATCATCATTCATTTTCATATCACGAAGCTCATTCTTCAGACTCATTACTTGTTCAATGTTTCTGACTGAGAAGAGGGTAGTTAGGGTATCGTACATCTTCTTAGATGAGTCAAGATGACAGATGTAGGGTATCAAGTGGTCTTTTACAGAGTCCACTATGATACTCATGGCATTGATGCCATTTTTCTTGAAGTTCTCCATAACTGCGACGTTCTGAGGTTCCTTCTCTTTTCCTTCTTCAAACTGTGGTTCCACAATCTTTCCTTTCACGATATCCAACACTTTATTCTTGGCAAGGATGAGATCAATCCTTGTCTTCCGTGCTCTGAAATTATAAGCCCCTTCTAACTTGTTTTCTGACTTCATAGAGTAAGTCATGACTGCTTTGACTTGGTCAACCTTTGTCTTGGACCAAAAACTCAAACTTGACGTCTTAGCTTGCTGAGAGTACCAGGAGGTGCGCTAGGCTAGGGCAGACTAGGCTATACAGGAATTAGGTCAAGCTCTTCACTTAAGGTGCCGTAACAAGAGGGTTAGGGTTTCGTTGCCCTACAACTGCAACTGTAATTGAGCAAAATCCTCCCAATCTGTCTTCCAACGATTAGACTGTCCCAAGACAGTGTGGGCCCATAACTTGTTAGAAATAATAGGTGTGCTATTTTAACCATAGACAATATAGCAATATTGTCTCCCAACCATAGGCCGAAGCCACCCCCGAGCACCTTAACCTTGACAGAGAGAATAATTTCGGAAGCAACCCTAGAACCAATAGCCAATCAATGTAGCGTACCTCTCTCCAGAGCTAGCGCACAAGGCAGAATGTCCAAACCATAACCAAGAGAAAGTCCAAGCCTAAAACCGTAAATACAAGTTGTAGTAGCTGTAGCTGTAGCTGCTCTTCAGACTTGCGCACTTACTAAATTTTTGCAGTGCACACTAGATTTCTGCAGTTGCGAGTTGTATATGTCCAGATGAGCTCTGCCATCCTGTATTTATACTGCTCTTTCGTAGCTGTCTAGGCCGACTTCTCTTTCTGGAGGCTAAAAACTCAATATTAATTATTTTCTTTAGCTGACTTGTCTTCTAGGGTTATGTCCAATGCTTTAGGGTTTCTTCTTGCTTCCCGGAATATTCTATTCTTGTTAGGGTTACACGTGGAGGTTTAATACCTCCTGCAGCTACCATAATATCAACAAGACCTACTGTCGCTGCTCAAAAAAGCAGCCTTGGCATTTTTGCCAAGTGCACAGCCCCTGCATACACCCTAGTGCTCTGCTCCAAACTCTGGAAGACCTGCAACTATCTTCCTCAACACTAGCAAAGCCCTGTAATGCAAGTGTCCTAATCTTCTGTGCCAAAGCTCGCATAGACTATCACTGTCATGTACCATAGACTATCATGAACACCAATGACCCCTGCAGAGTCAATGCTTGATCCTCTTAGTCATGCAAGCACCTGTCCACCTAAGAATGCCATTGCATACCCTCTGTCCTCCATAGCAAAGATAGAAAGTAGGTTCTTCTTCAATCCTGGTACATACAACATATGCTATCCTGACACCCTTGACTGCATACTTGGCATTATCTCTTAAATTTGTAGCTTTGGAAGGGGTCTCTGCATAGGCCTAGGTGTCCAGGCATGTAGAGGACATTTAATTATTACCCATATCAACAGATTTTATTTTAACCTAAGTCTAACTTAGAAAAAACATAATAATTACTCAATTAATTATTATTGGCTTTATAACTTAGATTTCCTAAGTTTCTCACTTAGGAAATTAATATTTCACTTAAGTGAATTTTCTTGACTCTTCTAGAAAGTTTTCAAAGGGGGAAATAGAGTGAAGATGAAAAGATAAAAGGCTGAGGTGACGGGTGAAGGGATACACACATTGAACAAAAAGAAGAGGGCGATTTAGTTGTGGAAGAGATTGAACTAGCAGCTCAGAGTGAGGCGACTTGGTTGGGCCGTACAACAGAGAGAGAGAGAGAGAGAGAGAGAGAGAGAGGGCCGTATCGACAACAAGGAAAAGGCCGAGTTGCGAGCCGTACAACAACAAAAGAAGAGACCAAATATGGGCTGTACAACATCAAGAGGAAGGACCGAGTTACGGACCGTACAGGGTCGATTCCACCAGGGTCGATTTGGCTGGGCCGTACAGGCCGATTTGGTTGAGCCGTACAAGCCAATTTGGCTGGGTCATACAGTTGAAGAATAGGGCAACTCTGGGATGTAAGATGTCTGAATATTTTCTGCTGTAATTTTTCCTAAATAGCCAATAATAAAATCCCCTCTTTGCTGGTTTTCTCCAGATTGGGGTTTTCAGGGTAAATATTGTGTGAAGTGTTTATGTGTTTGGTTTCTTATTTTTACTGTGCATTGTGTTAAAGCTCAGCTATATTTTTATGCATAGTTTTCATATTTCTATTTCAACATAGAAGTATATCTGGGTATTAAAATTATTGGCATATAAAATCAGATTGCTGGGTTTCAAAAGTTTAACATGGTATCAGAGTTGACTATTCCGTTCAACCCTCAGCAAAACGATGTGACGAAAAGGAAAAACAGGGCCATAGCAGGGGTTGGAAAGGTAATGTTGTATGATCAGGATCAACCTAGGTTCTTATGGACAAAGGCTTGCAACACTGTAGTCTACATACATAAGAAGAGTCCTCACCGGGTGTTGGGGAGAAAGGCTCCTCGGGAGTTCTTTACAGGGAAAAAACCAGAGGTTGGACACTTCTTGATATTTGGATGCCTAGTCTTCTGTCATGTCCCTTCAGAGAAGAGGATAAAGCTCGAGGCCATTGCTGAGAAGAGTATCTTTGTTGGATACAGTGAAACTTCCAAGGCATACCGAGTCTACATTCCTGCATTGAGGAAGAAAATTGTTAAGAGGGATGTGAAGTTCGAGGAGGATAGAGCCCTTAGGAAGGATTATGATACTGTTCTATCAACATCAGGGGATCAAGAGCTTGAGACTTAGAAGGATGAGGAGACACATGTTACCTGTATAGATACAGGTATAGGTGTTCAGATTTCAGAGCTGGATGAGGAGCAGGAGGCTCCATCGGTACATGATACTCCATCATCTAGGAGGAGGAAGACTAGATGTGTTGAGTAGACTTTGAGAGAGGCTTAGGAGTACGTGGGTGCTCCTGGGACTTCTATCAGAGAGAGTAGAGCACCACATAGATTTTCTAGCTACATGGCTCTGATGAGCGAACTGTTAGAGGCTGAGCCTTCCAACTTTCAGGAGGCATCACAACAATAGGTATGGCGAGATGCCATGGTGGAAGAATATGCTTCCATCATGAATAATGATGTAAGGGAGGTTGTGCCACGGCCAGAAGGGAAATCAATGATAGGCTCGAAGTGGATCTACAAGATCAAGCACGTTGCAGATGGCAGTATGGAGAAGTTCAAAGCCAGGTTTTTGGTTGAGGGGTTCTCTTAGAAAGAGGGAGTTGATTACAATGTGACATTCGCTCCATTAGCCAGGAACACTTCGATCAGGGCCGTGATCTCTATTGCAGTTGAGATGGGGTGGAAGATCCACTAAATGGACGTGAAGACGACCTTCCTTAATGGCATCGTTGGGGAGGAGGTGTAGATTGAACAACCAGAGGGTTTTGAGGTGTAGGGGAGGGATTCCTACATGTGTAGACTGAAGAGAGCCTTGTATGGGCTCAAGCAGGCTCTCGGGGCGTGGTATTCGAGATAGACAACTACTTGCAGGGGATGGGCTTCACCAAGAGTGAGGCAGAATCAATCCTCTACTACATCATTGTTGGAGGTGAGCCACTCATTCTGGTGTTGTCTGTGGATGGCCTGTTTCTCATAGGTTTAGAGAAGCTCATAGTTGAATGCAAGAGGGACCTTGCTTCAGAGTACAAGATGAAGGATTTGAGGTTGATACACTACTTTCTCGGGTTAGAGGTGTGGTAGCGAGATGGTTAGACTTTCCTAGGATAGGGAAAGTATGCAGTGGAGATTTTGAAGAGGTTTGGGATGGAGGACTGGAGGCCTATGTCGACACCAATGGTGACCAATTGGAAGAAGATTGATGCTTCCAGATTAGAGGCAGTGGACCCTACCTTATACAGGCAATTGATTTGCTCTCTTATGTATCTGGTCAACACTAGACTGGACATATGTTTCGCAGTAAACACACTTAGTCAGTTTATGGTTGAGTTGAGGAGAGTACATTGGGTGGCAGCGAAACATGTGCTGCGCTATCTATGTGGCACTATGGAGTATGGATAAAGCTATGTCCAAGTAGATGGAGTGAAGCTGATGGGTTATACAGATGTAGACTGGGTAGGTAGTGTTGATTTTTCAATAATCTAGGCTTAAGCATGAAGTTCATTCCATTTTAGTATTTTACTTAAACCATAAACAAGTTGTTGCAGCAACCAAGATCACAAGAAGAAACACCATGCACAAGTACACAAGAAGTATCATGGGAAACCCTTCTCAACAAGGGAAGAAAACCCAACCAATCCTTTGCTATATTCTTCAAGAGAAAGACCTTCACCACCATAGACAATTAGCACACAAAAGGGTGCTCACAAACCCTAGAAACCTAGCGCCCAAGAGAGGTGCACACTTTTCCCAAGAATAAGTGTTTGTTGAAATTTCCAAACTCATACTTGTGTTATGTTTCCTCAATGGGAAATTTACCTTTACTTATATTAGACTTAACTTATCAACAATGGTGTCTATTGGCAAAACAGGGCCAACCTCAATAACTCACAATATAATTAATAATTACCATATTAATTATCTTTTACATTAAGGTGGGGCCGACCTGTACCCTTTACATTACAAATAGGGTTACAAGTAAGTCTGACTCTTGAACAATATATCAAGGGATCTCATACACCCACTAGTGCTCAGCCACTAGGGGCACATCCATCTGTGCTCAACCACAAGGATGTCCACATCTCTATCTCACTGCGTCTCACAGGAGAACCACACTCACTAGTGCTCAGCCACTAGGATCACGTTCATGTGTGCTCATCCACAGGCACGTCCAACTCAACAAATCTTCTTTCTAACTGCATTACACAGGAGAGTCATTTGGAGTTCATCATCTCAACTCTCTACCCAGAGGAGGAGAATACATCGTTTCATCTCTGTCTTAGAATGATGCACCCAACTCATGGTCTTTTACACTTTCACTTGTGCTTAGCCACATGCACGTCTAACTCAACAGATCTTCTTTCTCACTGCGTTACATAGGACAATCATCTGGAGTATCATCTCAACTCTCTGCAAGGAGGAGGCCAACACAACGTTTCAGTTCTGTCTCAGATAGGAACCACACACCCAACTCAGGGGCTCTTTCTCAGGTCTGTGTCTTGGAGGATGTCTCACCCAGCTGTAATCATCAACGGGTAGCACAGTTGACAGGAAAAGCACTTCAGGGTACTGTTTCAGCTTGGGATTAGGAGTTGTGTCTTGGCTTAGTAGGAAACAAAAGTCAATAGCATTGAGCTCAGGCAGAGTACATGGTAGCCAACTTAGCAGCATATGAGGCCATTTTGCTTCGAAAACTTCTTACGGGATTGTTTGGCCAGGATTTGGAGACGACTATCATACACTGTGATAATCAGAGCTGCAACAAGCTCGCTGAAAAGCTAGTGTTCCATGACAGATCCAAACATATTAAGATCATATTTCATTTCATCAAGGAATGTGTTAAAAAAGGGACAGTGAAGCTACAGTATGTACCTACAGGTGAGCAAGTTACAGATATCCTCACAAAGGCCTTGATGAAAGGCCAGAATCAAAGAAGGTGATGCCTCCCCAAGTGGGATACTCAACCCCTTCTTGATTCACACCACAATAAGAAAAAACAACAAGATATTCAATGTTTAACTCAATTGCTCAATAAAACATCAAAGACATTTACCATAAAGTTGCAAGAAAGATATAAGCATGAAGTTGTCACCAATGTGTGTTCCTATGCATACATCTAAGTCCCCCAACACATCATGGATGATCTATGCAACTAAATGATTAAGAAGTTTCTTAAAGATTTAGTAAATTTTAGTTCCCTCCCCCTAAACTATGTTTGTGCTTTAAGCTTCCTCCCTTGGCCAAATGACTGCCGGGTGCTCAAGATAGTAAGGCAACGAGGCCCACCCTAGCTTCCACGGTCAGCCCTGACAGTAAGAATACTTCCCGGAAAGGATCCCCCCTACGGAATCACGGGACGGTCCCCCGCCACTTCCTTCCGTTGTTTTCCTCAAACCCGTTTTAGATGGTGGAGATGGCCGAATAAAGCCCCTAAAAGTTGTCTAAGTGTTATGATGACCTGCGGGTGGGTCTTTTAGTGTGTTGGGTTGCTTTTAGGAGTATTTTAGACCCTTAAAAATGCACTTTTAGCGTATGGCCGAAATGAAAAAGTTCACAAAAATGTGTTTACAAGATTGAAATAAAAGAGCATTAACACATTAAGACATAAAGGAAATGTTGCAATAGATATAGCAATTATTCCTGAACCATTCCACATATGTACTTGAAATGAAAAGTGAGATTAAGGCAAGAACAACTTGCCAACCATAACAGAAAACTTGCTTGGAAAAGTAAAGATATGAGTGTGATAGCTTAAACCATAAAGCAAGATAAAATGAGTGTAAAGATTGCTTGAAAAGTAAAGCTGAAATGAAATGTCTTAAACCACAAGATGTAACATTAAGCAAAAAAAAACATTCATCATGTCATCACATCATCATTTAAACACTTAACTTGCAAAATATAAGGGCAAGAACAACTTGCCTTAATGAAAGTGTAAAGAAACTTTAAGATTTAAGATTATTATCCATATGTGTGTTAACCATTAAAGATGTGCTTTGACAAATAAAGATTAAACAAGATAATGGTTAAGATCTTAAAACCATGACTTAGATAACCATATGCTAGAAAGTGAAAAGCAAAATAACTTATGATAACCAATAGATTTAGCACTTAGGATAGATCATAAATTATCAAACTATTAGCAATAAAATCATAAGCATATGAAATGAACTTGATGAAAGGAAACTTAGGTGTGATGATTATCTAGATCATTTTAACCTTTTAAGAGCATATAGACATCAAAAGAAAGATAGATTTCCTTTAGGCCTTGCGATTTTGGGGATTACTCTCCCAAGGTGCCGGCACATTAGATTATTATATATGAATAGAAAAACTTGGAAAGAAAAGAAACCACTTACAATGGCCAAGGTGGAGGCAAGCCTACCATTGTTGGCCAATGAGGGTTATCTAAGCTAATAACAAATTATTAAATGAAAGGCCACACAAACTTGTCTATTGGACAAGAGGGGCCAACAACTAAATGAATAAAGAATGAAAAACTTGAAAGGTAAAATAAACTAGACTATGTTAGTTTATGATTATGGATCCAATAATGAATGAAATAATGATAGAAAACTTGAAAATAGAAGGAGAAAGGTTGGGAGATAGTTACCCAACCAAGAATGGTTCTTGGGGGAGTCTTCTAAAGTGATTTGGGCAGCATATCCCCTTAGATCTGGTAAGAACCTGCAAAAAACAACAAGCAAAAGCTTGCTGGAAATGCTGCAAAACACACCCAAACTGTCAAAAAATTTCTGTTTTTACACA
>JASDQU010354432.1:0-12047 GCA_032191745.1 Picea mariana
AGCGAACCATCAAGGAAGTGCTAGTACAGTGGAAAGATATGACTCCAGCAGATGCCACTTGGGAACCGACTACCATTCTGCAACAGTTTCCACATCTCAAGCCTTGAGGACAAGGCTGTTTTTAAGGGGGTGGACATGTTAAGTTCCTAACCAGCACATAGGTAGATCAATGTATTCGGATTTAATAAAGGTCAATATCAATAAGGCCTTTCAATAAAATAGAATAAGGTGGATGTAAGAAGACCTAATAGAAGCTTCCGCTTCTAGAAGGATCTTCCTCTAGATGCTTCTCTTAATAGACATATTTAGTATAAATAAGGGTCGAGGGTATGAAAACCCTAGCTTGGAGATTATTGTAATAGAGTGTTTCTCTATTGGAGGTTTCCCCCTCGGAGAGGCCTGTGAACATTTCTTTCTGAATCTAAGTGCTATTTCTATTGCAGTTCTTATATCATTTCCATGTTATTGTGGAGATTATGCTAGATATTTTACTGTTATTCTGTCATTTCTAGAATTTTATTTATGTTCTGCATATTTTGTATATCTGGTATCTTGCACCTTTTATCATGTACACATTCACGGACGAAGGATTACTCAAAGATGGAGGGGGTCCCTGACTTCCCCCTTCCGCGCTCAAAGAGGTTTGAGTTAAATTTTTCCCATGTGGAAATGGGTTCGCTAACACGACATGCTATTGTTGTGCCAATAACTTCTGGGCCTCCTCAAGCTGATGGCACTGGTGAGTCGGATGGTCTTCCATGCAAATATTACATGGATACTTCGACTTATTATTTTATGTGTTTCCCCCACCAACATTATTGGTGGGTTTCATATCCCCATTCCACTTATTTCTCTTTTTTTTCTTTCCGTCAGGCTGTTAGGTGGCCTTCAAGTTTGTCGATTTCACATTGTGTACATCCGACGTTTCAATAGGGGGAGCAGCTGAACTAGTGGTCTGGTTGGCCGTTGTCTCCTGTATCGACCATTGCTGCAATTGATTTGGAAACTGATCAATGGGCTTTGTTTGCGCTGGACCAACAATACCATCGCCATGTAGTCCAGATCTATGTCTGGTCTTGTCAAGTATTGAACATGGTGCATCTACAAAAAATTCATAAAGTAAACTAGACTGAGAGAAAATCATCTCTAGTTGTTGAGATCTCATTATTGTTTCTTCTTCTTAAAAGACCCTCAACGTTGCTACGTCTTTGGATAACTAAGGTACCAAAGACTTAAGGAACCACTCAAGCAGGAATGCTAGTGGGACTGGTACTTTTATCAAACTCATTTGGCATCTCCATTCTTGGATGTGATCTGAGATATGGTCCGATTTTGTCTGCTCAAAGTTAGACATCAATTTGGTGCTGACATCGTATCTCATAGGTAATTGAAAATGGTTTAAGAAATCAATTTCCAATTCGCCAAAGGAAGATTATCTCAAGCGGTAGAGCTCAATGTACCATTTCGCTGCACTCTCGATGAGAGTGTGTTGAAACAAATGCAACTGTACGAAGTCGTCTCTCAATGAGTTGGATGAGCACCATAGATGGAAGGTAGTCACATGATCACCTGGATCTTCATTAGGCTTAACTTCAAACTTTGGAATGTCCGAAGGAAACTTGGTCAACATAGGAGGCCAAAATGGATCATGACAGATAGGGTCATTTAGTAACCTTGACAAGTCTGGCAAATGAAAAGTTTCCAGAAATAGAAGTTTGGGTTGTTGGTTATAACAGAGAAAAAGGAGCCTGGAGTTTGGTTGGAACCAGGCTGCCAGGAAACGTTAGGTTGTTGGACAGGGTTCTATTAAAATCCATGGTCGTGACCAGCGTATGGATTTTGCACTTGTTGATATGTCATCGAATGACTCCCATAATATGACATAGAAGGTTGGGCTTGCATTGCATTCCAAGGATTTTCGGAAGGGTTTCCCCCTGCCGATATGATGGGAATAGGTCCTGAGCCTTTCCCGGGGTTCCATTGGATATGGAAGGGGTTTCCCCTGATCAACATCCCTGACAAGAGAACTGATCCTTGCCATGGATTCCAAGGTCCTTGTGAGGAAGGAATTCCTAAGTTTTCCCCCTGTGTAAGAATAGTACCCTGCATAGGATTTTTTTGTACATAATTGAGGTTGTCCCCGACCGAGATGGTAGATGATAAGAAAGTGTTGTTACCAAATGAACCAATCAAGGGGAGAATGATGTTGAACCAACCAACATGCTATAAGAAGGAAGTCCTTGACTACCTGCTCCTAACAAACTATAGTTTATGTTTGGCTCGACAGAGTGCTGGTGAGAACCACTGAGCGAAGGGGACTAAGGAGGTATATGACCCCCTCCGTAAAGGAAAGCATTATAGGGAGATGAAGTTCCCCCCATGGATCCTTATAGAGAAGCGTTCGAGCTCCCTTCCCCCAGACCTAAATTCTGTAGAGTGGAGTAGGAAATGATAGAGTTTGTATCGAAGCCAGGAATCTCGTATGAGAATGGAGGGCCTGTCGCACTCTGGGTGAAAGGAGTAGTGATCGCCACCATAGACAGAATCAGACCATTTATCGAGGTAGAGGTGGTTGAGACCATAGTGGTCCAGATCGATGACGGTTGGTTTAGAGGCAGAAGATCCCCTGATGTGACAACCATAGAGAGAGTATGAGTATTCCCTGAAGAAGTAGCATCATTTTCTGCCATCTCTTCTTGTGACACTACCTGACGCTCTTAAGGATCAACCTGTATGATGATGGGCATCGATAGATCAGTTATTGGAGGATTATATGGACCATGAGCTTCCACTCCAAGGTCAGAAATGGTTGGTTCCTCCAAAATCAAATGTTCTCTTATCAGATATGGGTCAGGTATAGTTTCCTGTGTCCTGATCATCTCAAAAGACCCTTGTTGGTCTAGTATTCGCCTTAGTGGTGGTAGGGGTGGCTTCAGATCAACCAATAGTAGGCTAAGAAGCCTTCGCGACTGGAGAAGCTCTTGATCCTCCACAGTGTGAGAAGATCAATGAAACACTAGGGATTTATATTAATGTTAAATACCAACACACACTAGAAAAATATCCTATGAGATAAGACAAGCAGATCACTAGCTAGTTGGAAAAGTAGTTACACCAGCTAACACTAGAGCAACATATCGGTGCAAATGCAAATTGAATATAGAAGCACCCTCTGGGTATAATCTACAAATCATGGCTTGATGTCTACCCTAGGTACCATGACATACCCCCGCAGACACCTGTGTAAGTCACTAAGATAAAGGAAACTAGGTTGCGAGCGCACGAACACTCACAAGGCAGGTACAGTCGACGGTCGGGTGGACTGCAATGAGCAGGGTATCAAGCCCAAAACCTATCAAGGGTATCGAAAGAAAGTGTTCCAGAAGACGACTGAGGATGTCAAATGGATTCAAGACCCATTAAGCTCCATGGCAAATGAGATCAACAAAATCCCAAGATAAGCCCTCTATATGCATTCCCCACTACACTTGGTGTGACTTTGGAGGGTTTATCTCTGCTACCTTTCCGCACGTGACCTTGTGTTTAACCCATGTGTTAGAGGGGGGTCCTAGATAACTTTCATGGTTAGTGGAATTTCAATCACTCCCTAGTATAGACTCTTATGTTTGTTTTTGTAGCCTTGAAGAGTTTCCTCTCCAATACTAAATCAAGGCTCTAGCCTAGACTAAATTGATGGACCCTACAAACAAAAAGTCTAATAACTTTTAATTAACCGTTAATTTTAGTGGTTGTCTTAATTCAAAGGGAACATAAGTGAAACCAGTGATGTTCTTTAAGAGATGAAAGAGAAGAGCATAAGATGAAACTGAAAACAATCTACTTCTTCTTCACAAATAAAGATTTGCCAATTTAAACTCTTTAACGAAACTTTTTTGTAACTAATTTTCTCAGATCTTTGAAAGGAAAAACCTAAAACAAGATTTTCACTCGACTATGAGCTACTTAATGTCCTAAGAATTCAAATAAATAACTTAAGAATTTTTTTTGTTTTCCTTGATAAATAAAACAACTAACCTAAACCTATTTTACCAAACAAAGAAATGATTTTTTTTTTTATTGTTTTATGCTTCAAAAAAAGAAATTTGAAAATGAATTCTTTTCTTTTCTTCTAAAGCAAAAAAGGGAAAAATGATGACGAGACAAGACCAAGAAATGACTTATGGCCCATCACAAATCGTAGGAATTACTGACAATACCAAACAGGCAGATCATAACAGACTCACAAACTTGTCTAAAAACCCTAATGAAGAAAACACAAGAAATATTTGATAAGCAAGAGCTATACAGAAGTCAAATCTAGGCTACAAATTGCTATGATAGAGACCAGGACTAGATCAAGAAAACCCCTGAGAAGTGTGACTTTTGATATTGAAGAGGATGACTACCTCTTCTTTAAAAAAAAAAAACTATCAACATAGGCATGCTACTGAAACTTCAGCATCCTGCGTATGTACGCAAGCTGTCCAAAGGCAGGGCATGTATGTACGCGTGCAGACCCACTACATGCCGCATACACCTCTGTAACTTCTCAAAAAAATAAAATGAAAACCAACAGTCAAGCAAACCAGGTAGGGAGTACTGGTATTGAAGACCAAAATCCCTTAAAGACACAGAAACTTACAGAAGCTCAAAAATGTAGTTAAACCAATTAAAGCACTAAAAAATAATATCCACAAAAAAACCTAGAGTTTTCCCTAGTACGGTTTCCAATTCTGATGTAAGTGAGAAAACCTCCCTACGGACTACACCAAGGTTCTAAAGTGCAGGAATAGATAACTGTCTAAAGTCTCCTACTTTTAATAACTATCCCGACATTACCTCACAATCATACATAAAAGAAAAAGTATAGGGATCCGATAGGCATACCTTAAACTCCGTGTCCGATGTCGATCCCTTTGTGCTCATTTGTTTCTCGACTGCAGATCTCTTCCCAAGGCCATCCAACATTCACCAAAAGACAAACAAGAAACTACAAGCATGCATTCTATATATGGATTAGCGGGTTAGGCATCATAACAAAAAATGTAAACAAATCATAAAGATTTAAGACATCATTTGGCGGGACGGAAAAAGTATTTCTTTATATTAATCTCACAAAGGTCATATACAATATGAGACCAGAAAATGCTCCTCGAACTCAGTCCTGGGCTCCTCTTCACCATGCACCAACTTCTTCCACGTACTCTTCACCTCTTCAGTTCTCTCTAGGGAAATGGAAAGGGTTTGCAATGGAGGAAAAAGGGCTGAAAAAGGAAATCTAGCTCCAACTCACAATGTGGTTGCAAAATATTAGGGAAAAGGGGGAATACTAAAATGGGCAGAGTTTCTTTGCTCTCTTTCTTCCCTTTTGGAATGGGACCCCAACACCTTCTTTTATAGGAAAAAAATATAGGTATTCGGTTGGGTGACCGGCCATAGGCGGTCAAATGATTAGTAACAGCCCAAAAGCCCGTATCCCTTTGCAATTTTTATTTTTTGCGCTTTTTGTGAGTGTACGTGGGATGTAATGGTGCATCACACATGTGTACGTGGTTAGTAGTGGTGCAGGGTGCGTACACATTCAAAAAAATGGTTTTTTAGAAGAGCTTGTTCGATGATGGCTTTGAAAAGATAGCAAGTAAGGTAGCCTGATGCTAGGTATGCATGTCTAGTGAAATTTAGGGTTATAACAAGCTGACTAGGTTTATTCACTTACCTGTTGAAATCAAGATGTGCCCTTCAGGTAGCACTTGGTTCTCCAAGGGTGACACTCACCTTTTTTTGTTTTCTTTATGCGACGTGCCCTTCAGGATGCACTACGTGCTCCAAGGGTGCTAATCACCTCTTTCAATTTTCCTTGCAAAATGTGCCCTTCAGGACACACTACGTGCTCTAAGGGTGCCACTTTCCTCTTGACTGACTTGGTAGACATAAAAAAACCCTTGAAGTCAATACTTCGCTAGGTGATCTTGTGGGAGACTAAGGGCCTCTAAGGAATAAGGCCCCTGCCTTATTGTGTGCCCCTTAGAATCATCGTGAGCGACTGTCGTAGTCTGCCCTCACGCCATTGTGGGTATTCTCGAACTAGGTAATCGTTAACCTATAGTCCGAGCCACGATGGGAGTGCTAGTAGGCTGTGGCAGGGATGTTGTCCACACCTCTCCCTCAAATTCTCTGGTTGTCGTGCGTGACCCCTCTTCTCCACATGTGAGTCTGGTCGACAAGCTATCGTCATCCTTCATCATCAATGAATCATGTCAGCAAAATAATCAATCATTAGAACATCTAATCATATGTACATATGTCACATCAACAATAATCAACCCAACATTACACTCCCTGACTCGATCCAAAGTCCAAGGGGTTTCATCGATGCCTCTTGATCCTTGAGATCCAAAGTCCTGCACACTCAAGAGAACCTAGTCAATAGCACTTGTCTATGTCAATACAAAAAAATAACATATCACCATATCCATAATTCCTCATAATCATAATCAAACGACAAATAGCAAAATAATCTGGATCACTTGCAAGCAAGTGTCCTCAAGTAATAAGTTCGCTCAGTGCACACAAGAGGGGGATGTTACACCATAAAAAACCATGGTTAAACATAATCAACATGACCACCATAATCATCTCCACATGGTCTATCAAGGTCACCCATAGGCATGGTCAATCATAGTCAACCATGTTCATGGTCAACCATAGTCAAGCATGGTCTTGGTCAACCATGATCAACCATACTCCAATTTGGTCCACTTCAAGCTCCACCATAGTTAACCATAGTCAACAATGGTCATGGTAAACCATAATAGACTACACTCTTGGTCATGATCAATAATAGTTAACCATAGTTAAGGTAATGATCAACCATATTTATAATTAAGGTCAAACATGGTGAATGTCATCCATATTCATGGTCAACCATGGTCATCTATGGAAAACAACTATTAAACATGGTTAACCATTTTCAATCATGGTCAACCAAGTCATCCATGTCCATGGTCATGGTCAACCAAGGTGTAACAAAGTTAACCATGGTCATGTTCGCTATCATGTTCAAACATAAGAAACCATGGTCATGGACTACCATAGTTAATCCTAGCCTATCATAACCAACCATGGCCATGGTTGATGTGGTCATCCATGGTCAACCATTTCGTAAAAAATTCTTTATTATTTATATTGATATTTTGATTTATAAATATACTAATCCTCTTCATGCATGGTCATGGTCAACTATAGTCAACCATAGTCAACCATGGTTATTTTCAATAAATGTATTAATATATTACTACTTTGATAATGCATTTATAAAGGTATTAATACTTCAATAATTTATTTATTAATGTATTTTTACTATACTAATGTATTATTAATGTGTTACTTTATTAGTGTATTAATACTTTAGTAAAGTATTAAGGTATAAATTAATTAATACATTGCATTATTAATGTATCAATCAATCAATATGTTACTTTATACACTAATGCAAATTAATACTTTAATTTATACATTATTATTATTATTGTTATATATTAAATTAATGTAGTACAATACATTAGTACATTAATATACCATTAATTTATATACATTAATACATTAACATATTACATTAGTACATTAACTTATTATATTAATACATTATTATAATATATTCAATTAATGTAATAATTAATTAATACATTAATTATGTATTAATATATTAATGGTAGTCTCCAAGAAATGTCGATTGTCAACTAGCAACAACCACTTTATAAAGTGGTTGATATGCACCAATTGATATCATTAATTTGGAAAGGTGAAAAATGACATCAATCCGTGTATAACAAACACTTTTATAAAATGGTTGTTTCTAATATTTATAGTCAACAAGATAACGATTCCACTTTCCTCTTAAATTCATACGTCAACATATATTTATATCAAATAAGATAACAATCATTATCTCAAGGTAAAGACATTGCAAAATATAATATGGAAATTATTGAAAAATGTTAATATATATCAAAACATAATTTGAATGTACATATATAACTCTACACTTTGATTCCCTAAAGGTTGAGTGTAGGTTCATTATATTTGATTAGAGGGTATGATTAGTGCAATGGTTTACGGATCACAATCCCAAAATTTTAACCAAGAATATTATCAGTTAAATAAATGCATTATTTAACATCACTTATATTCCCTATAGGTTGAGTGTAGGTTCGTTATATTTGATTACTGGGCATGATTAGTGAATGGTTTATGGATCACAATCCCAAAGTTTTAACCAAGAATATTATCATTTAAATAAATGCATTATTTAACATCACTTATATGTATGCTTATGTGTGTATATATATCATATAAAAGTTTAGTTAGAAATGTATGTATTCATTTTAATATAAATATAGTGTGAATAGTATGGATAAATGTTATATAATTCTAGGTTATGTACCCTTTCATAAATTTAGTAATCAAATTGCTATGCATATGAGATTCCTTATATCACGATAACGATAAAGAGGGTCTGATACATTAAATTGATTTTTTCCTAGGCCATGAATGAATATATATATATTAAAAGTGACATAGACACCTTACTTATATCTATTGATCTCCATTTGGTGATCCTATTTTTTTCAAGGGATAAATTATTAAAATTGATAAATTTTAAGTGAGCTAATTAAAAAAGCCCAATATAAATGACCACTTTGGTTATGGGATAAGAACTAAACTATAAAAACACAAGATAAATGACCAAATTTATATAACTAGACTAAAAATGACATAACAATTGGTCATTTATTTGGTCATTTTTAGTTGTGTCACTCTGACAATCGAAAATTACAATTTTGACAATGAATTTGTACAATTTACTAAATTCTAACACTGCATACGGATTTAGAGACCCCTTTTTCTAGAGGGTTTATTAATCCATCTGCAGTGTTAGAATTTAGTAAATTGTAGACACCCTCATGTATCACAGCTCAACAATTGACACCAAATTAGCTATCATGATGATGTCCTAGCGAGTTGTGGCTTATATATCATCATCTTGAAAATTCCCTTAGGAACTAATTACTTTGAACTAGATCCAATGATGGGAAACTTATCCATATAGCTAATGATTAGACTTTATATTCCAGATTGAGAGATTTAATTTGGGGGTTTAGGTAGAAACTAATTACTTTGAACTAGATCCAACCATGCAAGGAAACTACTCCATATAGTCAATTATTAGACTTTATATTGCACATTGGGAGATTTAATTTGGGGGGTTTAGGAGATCGACACGAAATTATCTATTATGACGATGTCCTAGCGAGCTATGACTTATATCAACATCTTGAAAATTCCCTTAGGAACTAATTACTTTGAACTAGATCCAACCATGGGAAACAACTCCATATAGTTAATTATTATACTTTATATTACATATTATATTACACATTAGGAGATTTAATTTGGGGGGCTTAGGCATAGTAAAAATTATTCATAAGATATGTGTGAAAATGCGTTGTTCATTAATCCATATCAAGAAATGAACCAATGGAAGTTCTTTATCATATAAAATAAAATTATTATAGTGTATGGTAATGATGGCATGGCATATAATTATAATATGAGATATTTTTCACACCATCATGTGTAAATAAAATAGCATTATGATAGTGTATGTGATCGGTCGGTAACTATGGCATTTGCAAACCACATGTAATGAAAATGAATTTCATTGATAAGTGTTCGACATTGCTAATTCCATTAGAAGGAGCTCGTATTGACATTGCTAATTAATGGGGCATTGTGAGAGAAGGTAGTATCTAACCTTAGTATCTTCCAGGACCCTACTAACCTCACTTTTACATTTTTTCCCATGTTAGAATATTATTGTTTAGGGCCAACCAAACAAAAATCTTCCCTTTGTGAGGAACACACATTTTACAGGAATCTCCACCACCACTTAAGATCAGAATGGATGGTGTTTATGAAGGTAAAATCTTATCCATTTTTTATGAGTAATATTTATTCTGTTTAATTCCCCCCATACCATTGTACTGTGTCCCCTTGGGTATTTGTGAATTTGATGGGGTCTCTTTGTTAGGGTCCTAACCTGCACATAGGTAGAACAATATATTTGGATCTAATAAAGGTCAATATTATGAAGGACTTTCAATAAAATAGAATAAGGTGGATGTAAGAAGACCTAATAGAAGCTTCCTCTTCTAGAAGGATCTTCCTCTAGATGCTTCTTTTTAGTATAAATAGGAGTCGGGGGTATGAGAACCCTAGCTTTGATATTATTGTAATAGAGCTCTTCTCAACTGGAGGTTGCCCCCTCGAAGAGGCCCATGAACATTGCTTTCAGATTCAAAGTGCTATTTCTATTGTTATTCTTATATCATTTCAATGTTAGTGTGGTGAATGTTCTGGTTATATTGTTGTTATTTTTCCATTACTAGCATTTTATTTCTATTCTGCATACATTTTATATCTGGTATATTACAAGTTGTATCAGAGCACTTTCCTCGGCAGAAAGTGTGGGTTAAATTTTTTTTTAGGGTAGAGACGTATTCCGGCGTCTTTAAGCCATAGAGATATTTCGTTATGTGCATAAACCCGCAGTTGAGGGATTCATAAATGTAGGAAATACAGGTGTTACTTAAGCACACATCTGTTGGCCAACCTTGTAACTCCTGTTGGTACCCCTTCGAGTGGTAGGCATGAGACAACACCTGTGTACGGATCGACTTAGATTACCTGAAGCCCTCTTTAGATAAACCGATCGGTCGCCTGACTGCTATAGTATCACCGAGAACAACACTTGGGAAGATGCTCTCTAGTACCTGGCTAGTCAGGTAGTATGGCTAAGGGTACAATCTATTATCCTTAGTTAGTGCCCTGAGATATTGGGCCGAGTACTACTATTGGACCTTGTACGTATATCGGAGATCTATAGCACAGGGAAAACCCTTGTCTGTAGAACCCTTAAATAACTAACCCTTGGGGACATAAACATAAACAAATTAAAATAGACAAGATCTATTTCCACGAACTGTGTTTGGTTTTCCAAGTAAATACACATTTCTTTCTGGTTAAGCATTTGGGGCATTTCCTCTCTGCAGTATTCTTCAGACCGAACATAAAAAAAAAAGTCTGAAAATTGTTTTCACCATTATTTTAGCATTATTCCATTGGATTCATCTCTTCACCCTTATCACATTCATCCATATCATTTTTTCAGCAAAAAATGTTTTTTACCCCACCCGCCCCTTTTCAGTTCCCCCATCCTCATGGCCCATACTTGTAGCCAAGACTTGGAAGCTCGCTTCAACACCTTGCAGTCTAGTCTCATTGAGACCCAACAAGAAGTGAAACATCTCAGTGCCAATTTCGTCACCATCAATACAAGCATGCAGTCCTCAATGGGAAAAATCAAACAAGACCTCACCACCCAACTTGAATCAGTCTTTTCGACACTCTACACCAAACTGCATATCCCTACAGATAACCCTTCCTCTTCCTCACCCCCACATACTGAAGGTGGCCATTCCTCTCATTCAAATACCTTGCAGAACCATCACTTTCAATGTGACCTACACCTTCCACGGGTGGATGTGACCAAATTTGATGGCTCGGACCCCATTGGTTGGGTAACGTAAATGCAACATTACTTCTCTTTATACTACATTACAGATGACTTGGCCAAACTCCGGTATGGTGTTTTCCATCTAGATCAAGAATGTTGGCAATGGTGGCAATGGAAAAAAATTCCCAAACTGCAAACCCTCCTTCAGCCCTCGCCCTAAACTAGTAAATCCCACTACTCCCTCTGCTCCACTAAAGATCCAAAAATTGACCTAGGCTGAAATGGCTGAACGCCAACTCAAAGGCCTTTGTTATAACTATGATGACAAATTTTTCCTAGGCCACAAGTGTAAAGAACAAAATCTTTTTATGGCCATCTCCAAGGATATTTTAGAAGAAGATGAAGAAACTCCCTCTATGTCTGAATCACCTGAATCCACTGACATAACCCCTTCCTCAGACCCTCCCAAAGT
>JASDQU010354434.1:996-12047 GCA_032191745.1 Picea mariana
TATGGATGAAAATCGACAACAATGAACCCGTGTTAGAAAAGTTTTCATCACTTCGGAAGTTCCCAGACTTGAGGAGTTCCAAAAGTGTTGTCAAATTCTCATATCGTCGAATAATGGAGGGGATCAATGGTTCACATCCTCCACTGAGATCTACAGTTAAAAGGGGGCTTCGGTACTCGACGCTGAAAATACCTTTTTCCTAATCCACAAAGTCCCGAGGTATCGCCACGTGGCCTTATCCATTCGACGATCAACGATCGATGATATCCATTGACCATTCCTTTTTACCATACTATGCCCAAACTCCTAAACTCCTAAAATTTCTCCACATGGCCTTGGCCCTTCAACGTCCGATGTTTTATGTTTGTCATTCCTAAATTATAACATGCCTCAAAACCCCCGACGTTGATGTTACCCAAACTCCCAGAGTCCCATATACATCACCAAACATGTTAGGTAGGAGGGCATGGACCACGAACTGACATGTGGCAAGGGTCAAGGGGTGACACATGTCCTTGATAGAAGGTGATATGTGTCATGCTCTAACAGGCACAATGGATATGTGAATTGTCCAAAAATGAGTGACACGTGTCACCTTGGTTGCGAGTCCACGTCACTTGGGATGACGTCAGTAAGCCACACCAACACCCATCCTATGGTTAAGATGGTATCCACATGGATCCATAGATGCATGGTCCTTGTTACTTCATGGCTTTGGATTCAGAGCTTACCGAATCCTCTCCGCGTTAATCCCCCAAAGAGATAAGTCTCTGGACTCTCGGATCTGGCTCCATGTGTCCTCTTCCTATCAATGACCGAGATCTATTTCGACATTCACGAATTCGGTGGTTCTCACACCTTGAAAACCCTTGGCCAATTCCTCTGAAGTACAAAGTCTCCAGACCATGTGATCGCTTGCCACGTACCCATTCATCTAAAGGTCCTTGTCACTTCGACAGTTTGACATTCGAGATTTCAGCGTGTATCTCCCGGATTTCCTTCTGGATCACACCAGATCTGTCGCCATGCGTACCAAGCATCTACAGCCAGGATTTACTCTGGCTTGGAGACCTCCATGGAAATGCACATGTCCATATATCACTGAATACTCAGAATCCTAGATAATTGTTGATCCGTGGACACGTGTCCCTCTGTTTCAATGGTCCATATTAACTTCGCGACTCTAGCATTTGTGGGTTTCGATGTTAGACCATTCCTATTCTCTCTAAGTAGCATTTCACTGAAGTGCTTAATGCTTCCCTTCCTACGTCCGATATAACAAATGAGAGTGGTCTATGCTGAATCACTAGATGGAAGACCCTCATCGATTCGTGACTTCAACCTTCAGTTATTTTCAAGGATTGTGGAATCACAAGTCTCAAAGTCCCGAAGCAGAAAGAGCTAGCTCCTTTTGGACTAGTGCATGCTTCCTAGGCCCTGGTCATATGGGTCCTTTTGGAAAACTCAGGGGCTAAGAGAAAATTATTTTTTGCAGCAAAGGGGTTAATAACACAGGCATGAGCCCTCGGTCATATGGATGGTTAGTTTGAAAGAAAAACACCCTTCTCATGAAAACATAGTAGTTTGCAGAAGTAAAAACTCCTATTTAATATCTATTCAAAATACTGAAAGACTTAATCACAAACATAGACATTTCTTCATCATATCAAATATATTAAACAGAATATGAGAATACTTATCAAAACTAGAAAATGTGAAGCAACTGCTGAAAGGAGTGCTTATTTCCTCCCAACCATATGCATAGTCACTCCTAACAGATTTACCATTGGCCACCCCCGAGCTAGACCATGATGCTTCATGAGAGATTATTTCTCTTTTCTCCACAACAGTCAAGGATGAAGGTCACTCTCCTCCTTCCACAGGAACTGGGTGTCTAGTTTTCTCTACTCCAAGCAAGGAGGTATGCACGAGTACTTTTGTAGTCACTCTTCTGCCTTGTTCATCAACTTGTAGCCAAACCCTGTCCATGGATTTTTTCATCCAAAGCGAGCTTACTACTCATATTTTTCTTTCAACTTCATAATCGAAGTATCTTCAGTGCTATTCTTGGGAGAGTGTTTTTCTCTACTCTGTTATCTTGCAGATCTATCTTTGTCCCCAAATTACCTCATTTCTTGCCTCCTCAACAAGGTTGTGTGGGTATGAATCCCCAATTAATGGTCAGTCTTGGTAGCCTTACATATGGGTACCTTGCCCCATCTCCTCATTAATTCTTGAGGATGTCCTTCCAACTACTAGCCTGAATGGTAATTCATTTCTGGGTCAGAGGACTGTTGAGAAATTACACCTAGTAAGTATTGGTCTGGTGAGGATCATCTCAAGCATAATTGGTTTCCCTTCACCATCTCTCTCATAGAATCCATGGTCTATCTTGGAAAACTTTCCCCCTTTCATCAATTGTGCAACACATATTCAAATTCTATTAATAACATAAATTCATACATTGACCCTTTTATACAAGGGTTCATCAAATCAAACATTCACACGTATTTAGTCTTCCCTAGTCTCTTGGCCAATTATATTTATATTTTCAAACTAGGGAAAAAAGGGGTATTACAGGGTCTATGCATTGTCCTTAGAAGCAGAACCTAGAATGTTTACTGAGAAAGTTGATGCTTTAGCTATAATTGCTTCAACTTTGAAACAATGAAAGGATTTATTGTAATGTTGGAAGTTAGAGGTCATATTTTGACCTTTCATTCCCGTCGATGTTAAACATTGATAAGTTTTTTATGACAATTGCCAAATTATAATATTCATAAACAACCATCAAGAGTTTATTGAGGATGAGATTGATTGCAAAGACGAAGGAGAATATTACCAATAACAATTACTAGACAACATGATTCATTTTGGTCTGTTTTTTTTGGAAATGATTTTTTATAGACATGACATGTACAAATAAAAGAAACAGATGGATACTCTGGATGCATACATGGAAATCAATATTGGATCCCCATTAAGTCCTAATATTGTGAAAATTGGTAAAGGAACTTCAAGTGAAGAAAGAAAATAGATTGAGGTTTTGATCAGAGAGTACAAATACGTCTTCAATTGGTCTTATGATGGTTTTATAGATTACAATGGTGATATAATATAGCACACTATACCCTTTAAGGAGGATTCCAAACCCTTCCAAAAAAATTATAAATAGATTAATCCAAATTTGGCTCCCCTTGTTCAAGGAGAGTTGCAAAAGTTGCTTGAAGTGAATAGTATTGTACCTACAAGGCTTGAACTTGTGCATTCAACCTTGTCATGGTAAGAAATAAGACATGTGATATTATACTCTACATTGATTTCAGGAACCTAAATGTGTTCTATGAGAAAGACAATTACCCATTTCCTAACATGGAACATTTATTACAAAGAATAACAAGATTGGCAATGTTTTCTTTATTGGATGGATTTTTGGGTTATAATCAATAGTGGGTGAACAAAGATGATCAACAAAAGATTGCTTTCACCACACCTTAGGGAACTTTTGAGTATTTATGGATGTATTTTGGTTTACATAACATGGGTTCCACTTTTTAGAAAGCCATGGACTATTCATTTAGAGATCTTATGGGAAACGTAATAAGATACATCAAGATGATCTCACCATTTTTTTGAAAGAAATAAATTCTCATGTTGGGAATATTCGGCAAGTGTTTGAAAGATGTCACAAATATGGAATATTTTTTACACTAAAGAAGTTAATATTTGGGGTTCCTTAAGTGAAGTTTCTTGGCCATACATTTTCAAAGGATGGGGTAAAGGTAGAACCTGAAAGGATTGAAGGTATCAAATAAATTTGTTTTCCCTAAAACAAGAAGGATTTGTAGTCATTTTTAAGAAAAGTCAACTTTATTTGAAGATTTATCCCAAAGTTTTTCAAAATAACTAAGCCCATAACCAATTTTCTTAAGAAAAATGTGGATTTCAAATGGGATGAAGACAAAAAGTTATCCTTTAAATCCATCAAGGAATCCATTGTGAAGTGTTTTGTGCTAGTGATTCCTGACTACTCGAAAGATTTCCAAGTTTTCTCTTTTTCTTCCGAGGATACCATCATAGGTGTTTCACTCTAGAACAATGACCAAGATGATGAAATACCCATATATTTTATGAGTAAATCCCTGAGAGATGCCAATTTGAAGTATTCCATCATGGAAAAGAAATCTCATGCTATTGTCAATTCATTAAATAATTTTAGGATATATTTCACGAGTTATTTTAAGATAATTTCTTATGTTCCCCACTCAATGGTAAAATACATTTTATCTCAAA
The DNA here is from genome assembly GCA_032191745.1 of Picea mariana. Lineage (NCBI taxonomy): Eukaryota > Viridiplantae > Streptophyta > Pinopsida > Pinales > Pinaceae > Picea > Picea mariana. Next base: position 5,290 of record JASDQU010354434.1, read on the forward strand.
AAGATTTATTTTGAGCTAGAGGAAAATGGGTGTCTAAAATTCAAGAGTATGATTTGGAATTAAATCCATAAAGTTAATTAAGGGCCAAGTATTAGCCAAGATAATGGATCAAGGAGATGGATTTTCTCTTGGAATTAAAGAAGATCATTTCCATATGATCTTGGAGGTATTGGAAAAGTTGGAAAATCATGATTAGTATGCGTATATCATTTATTATCTAAAGAACCTTTCAAGTCTAAATCACCTTACAAATAAAAAAGGAAGATATTTAAGAACTAAAGGCCTCCATGTTTTGTTTCATCAATCAAGGCCTTGGATGGAGAAATATGGATGGATTGATTCTCATATGTGTATACTCGAAGAATATAAGAATTTAATGGATGAGTTTCATAAGGGGCTATGTGGTGGACATCATGGAGCAAGAACCACCAATCATAAATTCAAGGGGTGGTTACTATTGGTTGAGTATATTTTTAGATGTCCATATGTTTGTGAGATTGTGTCAACCTTTTAAACTCGTCACTGGAAAGCAAAAGCTGGCAACCCTCCATTTGCATCTAGTCATAGTGGAAGGGCCCTTCTAAAAATGGGGTCTTGATTTTGTAAGAGAGTTTAAATATCATTCTAGCAATGTTCATAAGTGTATTCTCACAACCACAAATTACTTCACCAAGTGGGTTGAATCCATACCAACTAAGAGGGCCACTGAAAATGTATTCATGGAATTTTTTAAAGAAGAGATCATCACTCATTTCAAATTTCTAGTAAAAATCATCATGGAAAATGCCAACGATTTTGGTTCTTCAGAGTTATCAACTATGGCATTGTCCTATCCCACTCCTCCAATTATTACCCTCAAGGAACTGGTCTCCCTAAATCAAGTAATAAGAATTTATTGACCATTATTAAAAGGACTATGGGGGACAATAAGAAAAGTTGGGATAGTAAAATGAAGTATGATCTATGGGATGGTAGAATAACCATGAAATATTTTACTAGAAAGAGCCCATTTGAGTTAGTCTACGAGATGGAATTGACATTGTCAGTTCACCTAATGATCTTGGTCTACAAGGTAATGCATCGGTTCTCATCTTAACAATATGGAATAAAAATAGAAATAACTAGTTGATCAAGCTTGATGAGAATTGAAGATATGTCTTTCATCATTAGCAAGGAGTCAGTAAAAAGAGAAGACAAATTTCGACAAGAAGACTCACCTGAATTTTTTTTAGAAAGGTGATCTTGTTCTCATGTGCAAAAAAATGAATGAAAAGGTAAGTAAATATGGTAAGTTTGAAATCCTTTGGTTAGTTCCTTATATATTTGATGATATTTTAGGTAACAATTCTTTTTATGTATGTTTTAGGTACATATATATTCACCTATGTAAAAGTGAGTGGAATAATGTGAAAAGATCGACACAATGAAATGAAGATATGTATTGATCTACACACGTTCACAAGAAGTGAAAATATACATTTATGTTAACATTAATTTATTTTTGTATATTAATACCCAACCATTTTCAAGTCATTTATGAGTTGAATCAGATTTTTCCATTATCTCTTAATGGACATTATCTCGATAATGATTTAGCAACATTGACATTATCTCACTACTAACAAAACACTATAATAATAATTGTCAACATGCATGAAGTATAGTGATATCACCTTTATTAATACCATACATCATGATACATCTATTAAATTAATACTTACATTTAATTACAATCATAATGTTAAAAATATCCATAAGTTACAAGAGATTCAAAATTAATAGTTACATTTAATTACAATCATAATGTTAAAAAATCCATGATTTACAAGAGATTCATCATAGTGACAACATTTGTTTTTATGGGATAGATGGGATAGATGTTGTCTTTATAGATGGTTGATCATTAATATTTTGGGTTCTTTGGAATTCTCTAGGTTCATTACCTTTGAGTGAAACCCTAGGGTGTTTTTCATGCCATTAACAAAAAAAATTGACAATGAATAAGTACTTCATCCATGATAAATTGGGCCATGGATAATGTTTAGATGTCTTTAACAACCCATTATTAATGATGAACATGCTCTTAAAGAAGTTGTAGTTGTTAAAACAGTTGATGGCCCCCTCTAGCACTTGATGCCCACTTTCCATTTCTAGATATGCCTTGCTCTTATGGCTCTAGCTAACTATCCCTTGGTGGTAGTGACTTCCCATTATGTGATTTATTTATGACCTAGGTAGGTATATGATGGTCTTCGGATGGATCTACTAGGATACATTATCTAGGGGAGGTTATAGTTTTTCTCACTTATTTTTTAGCAAAGTAAAAGTGTTTTTAATGGTGTACATGTCATACATATTTATAGAACACTTATCTTATGCCTAAGCATGGACCCTCATTTTATGTATTTGTCATACTTTGACCATCTACTCTTAGATATTATTTTGTATATGGCTCACCCAGTTTCACGTTTCTTGAAGTAGCTTCACATATATCAAGGAAATACACATATCCCAAGGAATCAATCACATCATCCAAGGCACTTTTGGGATATTTACACTTGCATGGATCACTTCATTGCATGCCATGTCACAAATTCCAGAACACTCTCCTCATTCACCACTTTTTGAGCTATTTCTTACTTGTTTTTATGGTTTACCTCACTCATGTAGATGTCACAATAGTCGTTGGGGATTTAATGACCCATATTTTACTTGGAAGGTCACTTTATATGTTTTGTAGAGACATATTTGCTTGATATATAGACATGTTCATGCCTTGGAGGCATCATTTTAGTATTTATGAGAATAATTAGAGGAGTCATCCACCTTTTGAGGCTCTTTTCATCCATTCTGTGTGGTTGTTCCACCTTTGAAGGATAGGCATTGGCTTATTATTTTCTTGGGAGGTTTCTACACCATGATTTGAGGTTTGGAATATGATTTTTTGAGGAAACATTGAGCTTCTACACCAAGTCGGACTCTCTTTTACGGGATTAGCCCTTCTCTTAAAGGTTTTATGTACATGTGGCATGTTTAACTTGTTTCTTGACACAATCTCCTTCATTATGCAGATGAAAATTCACGTTTGTAGATCTCCTAGGATAACTTTAGGGGGATTATAAAATAATAAAGAATGAGAAGGTTGTATCAGGCCCATGTTTAAATAAAGGCTTTCCTCTCATTCCGAATTTGAAAATCCAATTTGTTGAAGATCTACTTATTGGAGTTTTTGGTATTAATTCTTGGAGCTCTCTCTATCCTGGTTTATTCTTAGTGCATCAAATATTTGTTGTGATAGTTCTGTTGATTTTTAAATAAGCTAGGTTAATCATGTAGTTCATTTCAATTTTGCATTTGTCTTAACCATAAGCAAGAATTTTGCAAAAACCAAGATCACAATAACACAAGAAGTATCCTAGGAAACCCTTCTCAACAAGGGAAGAAAACCCAACCAAATCCTTTTTTATTTTATTCAAGAGAAATACCTTCACCACCAATAAGACTTATCACACAATAGGGTGATCAAACCCTAGAAGACTAGCACCCAAGAGAGGTGCACACTTTTTCCCAAGAAGATATACTTGCTGAAATTTCCAAACTTGTGTGAAGGATATGATTCCACAATGGGGAATCTTCCTTTACTTATATTAGACTTGTCCTATCAACATAAGTGTTTATTAGCACAAAAGGGTCGACCTCTTTGAGTAACATTATAATTAATATTAACCAAATTAATTATCTTTTACATTTATTACTAATCACATTAAGGTGGGGCCGACCTATACCCTTTACATTACAATTAGGGTTACAGGTAGGTCTAACTCTTGAACAATATATCAACGGATATGATACACCCACTAGTTATCATCCACTAGGGGCACATCCATAGGGATGTTCATATCTATGGCTCACTGCATTACACAGAAGAACCAAATATTCACACGTTCACCTGTGCTCTTCCATAAGCACGCCCACTCAACAGATCTTCTTTTCCACTGCATCACACAGGAGAGTCATCCATAGTTTCTTGTCAACTCTGTTACTTAGAGGAGGCTAATACATCATCTTCATTTATGTTCTCATGACGATGCACCCAACACTTTGGGGTTTCACACATTCACCTTGTGCTTAGCCACATGCATGTCCAACTCAACAGATCGTCTTTCCCATAGGATAATCATATGGATTTCTTCTCAACTCTTTGAATGGAGGATGTCATCCCTACGTTCCATCTCTGTCTTAGATAGGAACCACATTTCCTTCTTAGGGGATTTCTCTCAGATTTTTAAGCTGGAGAAAGTATCACATAGATGCAATGATCCACATCTCACAGGTTTGTAAGCTAGAGAATGTCTCACATAGCTGCAATCATCAAAACCCCGTCTTAGCTAGGGAGGCATTTTCCACCATGCCAAGTCTCTCACGGAAATAATCAAACTTGGTGTTGGCAAGTGGTTTGGTGAAGATATCTGCAATCTATTCATGAGTAAAAAGATACTACACATGAACTGTCTTCCTATGCACCATGTCTCTGATATAGTGATATTTGATTTCCATGTGTTTCGATCTATCATGAAACAATGGGTTCTCAGAGAGCTTTACACAGCTCTGGTTATCACAGTGAATAGTAGTAGGATGCATCTCATGATAGAATAAGTCAGTCATAAGTTTTCGAAGCCATACTGCTTCACGAACTACCACACTCAGTGCAATGTACTCTGCCTTGGCGGTGCTTAAAGCCACAGATCTTTGTTTTCTGCTACACTAGGAAACCATGGACGATCCTATGGTGAAGCAACAACCAAATGTTCTCTTTCTATCTACTGCACTTCCTACCCAATCTACATCGACATATCCTTGCAGGCTCAAGTCCACATTGGATGCATATCTCAGGCCATAACCAATTGTGCCTTGTAAGTATCTCAATACATGTTTTGCAGCTATCTAGTGTGTATGTTTTGGTTGACTCATAAACTGGCTAAGCACATTTAATGTATAGCAAATGTTCGGTTTGGTGTTAACCAGATACATCATAGATCCAATCAACTTTCGATATAAGTGTGGATCTACATCTCCTGAATCAGTATCACTCATTTTCTTTAAATCCATTACCATTGGAGTAGGCATGGATTTGCATTCTGTTATGATGAACGTTTCCAGTATCTCCATAGTTTATTTCCCTTGACTTAGGAAAATCTCATCTGTTCTCTGCCATACTTCTAGTCCCAAGAAATAATGCATCAAGCCTAAATCCTTTATTTCAAATTTAGTAGTCAATGCTTGTTTGCATTCAACAATGAGTCTCTATGGATCGGTGAGGAAAATATCATCCACATATAAGACCAAAATCAGACACTCATTGCCATCAATGTGATAATACAAGTTTGGATCAAAAACACTTTTTTTGAAGCCCAAACTCATCAGAAATTTATCCATTTTCTCGTACCAAGCACGTGGTTCTTGATTTGGACCATATAGGGATTTCTTTAACCTGCATACATGTTAAGCCCTAATATTGGCTCATTACCCCTTAATTGGGTCATATTATATTAGTAATGTTATTTTATTTATGTCAGATTTAGGCCATTAGTTGTAATTATACCTCCTAGTCTCCTATATATACCAAGGAGACATTTTCAATTTGAATCATCTGGTACTTGAACATTTAAGTGGGGTAAAAGGAGGTTGCCCCCTCGAAGAGTCTTATTATCTGAAATTATTTCTTTTTCAAGGCGTTGAGTACTTTTTCTGAGGTTTTTCTATGCTATATTGATATTTGGTTCTTAACATATGGTATCAGAACTCAAGGTCTTGGGGTTTTGCTGCTACATCTGAGACACCATGAAATTTTCGCTATAAATTTTGTTCTACAATGTTTCAGAAGAAACAACTTGGAGGATATTTAGTAGACGGATCAAGATACTTTGGGTTCTGGAATCATCCTGAAATGAGTCAATGCAGAGTTTTTTCTATAAAAAATTTGCTGTAACGTATCAGACCTTGAAATCTAGAGGCCATTTAGAGACATTAGTAAGGTATCTGTGGTTAAAATTTCAGCTTCTGGGTCATCTTAAATTTGTAGATACACCTTGTGTAAGATAGGGTATATGACTAGTCCTATTGACTAGTCTCAAGAAGGTTTTCTAGGTAAAACAATCATAAATTGTTGCTAGAGTATCCAAATTGAGTGGGAATGGTTTCATTGGATCGTGGACAATTTGTAGTATTTCAGGTGCGAGTTTTAGAATTTTATATCAATTATTTTGTGCGGGGCATGCTATACAATTGAGATCTCCTGGAAAGGCCAAAAATCGGCAAGTTGTGGGGAAGTTACCATAAATTCCACTTGGCACATCCAATTTTGATCAGACCTATGGCATTGCAGAGAAGAAATATCAGAGAACTACATAAAATAAATTTTCATACCTAGAAGGGCCGAAACTTGGGAGATAAAAAAGAATACATATTGTCTAGCAGAACCACCTCAAAATCAAGGTTCAAAAAGTGATACTTGGCCAACATGCCACCAAAAAAGGGAACTTCTACACCAAATAAGCCTCCAGAAAATCCTACTTGGACTCTTGATGAAGGTGAAGAAATGCGTAGGGACATAAATGGACTATAAAAGAATATGGATTCAATGGAAGCTAAGTTGGATACAAAGATGGATTCAATAGAAGCTAAGTTGGATACTAAGATGGATGGTTTAAAAGGGGAGATCATGGAAGTATTGAAAAATTTTGTAACAGAGAAGACAC
>JASDQU010354442.1:0-12184 GCA_032191745.1 Picea mariana
GACAAGAACTATCCATCTTGGATATTTTCCATAACAAATTCACTTTCCTTCATCTCATTATTCCACAATTAAGCATGGGTTCTCTTACTCCACAAAGTGTCTTCTCATGAGGGCTTTCACCACAAGAGGACCACTTTGGAGTTCATCCATATTTACTTCTTATCAACAATGACAAAAAAATAATGAGTCATATTTACATCAAAGAATATTGGGTCCATTACCCAAACCTTTGTGCTACGAGTCTTTATTCAAGGGTTGACATCAATAACAACCAACCTTAATCAACACCCAATCTGACAATTCTTCAACTTCCAAATTGCCTTCATACATAGGTACCTCTATTCTTGATCTGGATCCTATATTTGAAACAACTTTTATTAAATGATCTTGTGAAACATACTCTACTACATTTTCTTCGACCTCTTCTTATTTTCTCTCAACTTCACTGATATCTCCAGCATCTGGTTCTCTCCTCTGTGTTGTTTCCATGGCATCCAGTCTCATTCAGAGTCACCTCATTTCTTATTCCATTTTTGCATTCTCTCTACACCTTCTGGGTGGAATTATTTCACTGTCACCTACAAACAAAAATTAAATTTCTTTGATACCCCAAATGATACCAACTTTCCTTCTATCTCCTTTTGTCTATTGTCTGCAAACAAACTCAAAATCATCTCTGATACCACCTCCTACAACCCCCCAACTCCCCTATAGGGATGCACAACCTCTCGGTCTTGGATCTTCGATTCTTGAGTCGAAATAATCTATGGAACCTTAAAGGTCCCCCTCTGTATCTAAACACAGACCCCCTGGGCTTCCTGGTGCGGGTTTGACAACAACCCATGACCTCCCCTTTCGCTCTGTTGTGAAAACTCAAAGTGGCATTGTTAGCTCCTTTTTGGATAAGCCCTCTCTTGGTGTGACATGAGGCTATGACCATTTGATTTTGGGTGTAGTCACAAGCGGTTTGGAGTCAAACTGCTTTTGGGCCCGCAATGCTCCCCCAGCCTCGATGTGTCCTCCTAACAAAACTACAATTCAAATTGCGGCCCACCCTCGATACCTTAAACTCCCTGCAACTTATGTCCCCACAATAAAATGGGATCATCGATATCACAATCTTGACGATAACATCCAAATCGACGTTTCAAATATGTGCCCTTCTTATCTATGGACCAGATCAGCTCCCTCTAAATCAACGGTCAAGGTTTCTTCGCAATTCTGGACTCCGGGATTTTGAAATCTGAAACCCAACTCTCTTATATACTCCAATCCCCTAGAGTTGATGATCTCTAGACACCTATCCCATAAATCAATGACCATGCCTTCACTTTGTGTGGTTGACCTTTCAACCCAGATCAACGGTCCAACGACCATCTTCTCGATCGACGGTCGAGATTTCCTCTAGGTCTCTGGACTTCTGAGATCTCAAATCTCAAACCTCTTTTTCCCAATGAATTTTACCCAGAGTATAATATCCCTTTACGTGTGTCCTCCCTGATCCAATGATCAAGGATTACTTCGGGACTTTACTCAGAGTTAACACATTTGTGCCACATCTCTCCCAAATCCAACGGTTATGAATCTCTTCGGGACTTTACCCAGAATTCATGGATTCGCGCCACGTATCCCTTGGATGTAAGGTAGCTAGAGAGGTAGTGGGGGGGGCTAGAGGGCCCATAGTGATAATAGTGAAGGCCATTCAATGTAAGGTGGACTAGGTCCACTATATTATTAAATAAGGCCCACTATAGTAGTTATATATAATAAATGGGTAATTAGATATAATAAATGTAAGAGGACTTCTTGGAAGGTTCTACTTCTAGAAGATTCCTCCTCTAGAATGTTCTTAAGTAATGGTAACATTATATAAATGGTTTCAAGCAATGTAATGAGACATGAAGATAAGTATTGTATTTGGAGCGATAGCTCATTAGGAGGAAGCCCCCTCGAAGAGGCAAGTGAACAGGAGAGGATCCCTTCCATAATAGGATCCATTGTATGGTGTTGCCCTACCTCAAGGGTTTGATAATAATAAAATGGTGGTAATGCATATTGTTCTTCTATATATATTGTGGTGATTTTGTATTCAGTCTTTGGTTCTTTAACAATTGGTATCAGAGCACTTTCCTTGGCAGACATTGTGGGCAAATATTTTTTATTTTTGCAGATTTTTTTTTCGCAGAAGAAAAAAGAGGGCCGTGACATTCTAGAAATGTTTTGGTATATTTTTGTGAAAAATTTGCAGAAACGGGTTGTATATCTGAGTTCCTCTTAGAAAAACACCCAAGTTGAAAAAAAAATCGTCTGAAACGGAGTCCGGGAAGTCAAGATATTGAAGTTTTAAAATCTGCAAATTTTTAGGGTTTTTGTTTACGGATGGCGGCGCAATTTTTTTTATTTCTGTAGTATATGGAGGCCGAATTTGCCCAAACAAATTACATATCTGGGTTCCTCTCACAATTTCATCCAATTTCAAAAAACAAATCAGCTGAAATGGAGTCCAGGAAGTGAAGTTATGAGCATTTTAAATTTAGCAGTTTTTTAGGGTTTTTCCAGAAAAAACCATGATTTTCTGTCGTAACTTATTGTTCTATTTTTTGGGTTTTTTCATGATGGATGTCGGAATGAAGAGTTCATAGGGTGCTGATATGGAAATTTCGTCTCAAACTCTCAAAGAAATTCTTGAAGCATTCAATCTCAATTGTATGACACATTGAATGACAAATTCGATGCCTTTAGAGATGGCCTTAATGATAGTTTTCGTAGTTTTCAAGATTCATTAGATAACATGTAGGAGAGATTTATTATGGAAGAACCTAGGGATGAATATAAGAAAGAAATATATACTTGGTATGATTTTGATGCCGATTGATATGATTTGTATATGGATAGTTGTCATTTATGGGATGACAACCACTTCCATATTTTATTTGATGACTCTACTCCACCTTCTATAGAGAACATCAATGTTACACATCATGAGCTACTTACCAGCGTACAACCTACATATTCTACAATGGTATCATTTCTTCCATATTCATCTTTGATCATCTCCCACTATGTGGATGGATATTCTTATTTAGATCCACATGATAGGTGTCAGTATTGAAAGCATCATTTTCAGTTGGTTATTGGGTGTCGATATCTTCCATGTAGAGTTCACATGAGCACTTTGACATGGGACTCTGGTTTACAATGGTAGTTCGACTACTTCAACATGGTGGCTTCCATTTCTCAATGGGACCTTGGTTCTCTAGTCTACTTCGGCACTATGGTCCACACTTATCCATGGGACCCTGGTATATGGTTGTACATCAAGCGTTGAGGACAACACTTTCATAAGAGGGATGGAATGTAAGGTAACTAGAGAGGTAGTGGGGGAGCCCAAAGGGCCTATAGTAATAATATTGGAGGCCATTCATTGTAAGGTGGACTAGGTCCACTATATTATTAAATAAGGCCCACTATAGTAGTTAGATATAATAAATGGGCAATTAGATATAATAAATGTAAGAGGACTTCTTAGAAGGTTCTACTTCTAGAAGATTCATCCTATAGAATGTTCATAAGTGATGCTAACACTATATAAATGGGTTCAAGCAATGTAATGGAACATGAAGATAAGTATTGTATTTGGAGTGGTAGCTCATTAGAAGGAATCCCCCTCGAAGAGGCAAGTGAATAGGAGAGGATCCCTTCCATAATAGGATCCATTGTATGGTGTTGCCCTACCTCAAGGGTTTGATAGTAATAAAGTGGTGGTTTTGCATATTGTTCTTCTATATCTATTGTGGTGATTTTGTATTCAGTCTTTGATTCTTAACATTGCATCTCATAGTCCAAATCTTATTTCGGGTCTTCGGGTCTCCGCGCTTCAGCGATCTGAGTTCTCAAACTAAAAACTCACTTCATATTTTCTCTAGAGTTCGAGATCTGTTGACAAGTGTCTCCTCATAGATCAACGACTCATGAATCTTTGACTCTCCATGCTTTGATAGTCTCAAGTTTCAAAGTCAACTCCTTATGCACTCGTGATATCTGATGGCCCACGCTCTCTTGACCGATACAATGTTGTTGACAGGCGAAATTGATCACTCGTCAACTGGAGGAGTGAATCCAGTCCGGGGTTGTCTAATTAACCCAAGCCATTTGGATTAATCCACTCTGACGGGTTTAGCGGCTCCATTGGTCGATCTAAGTCCTAAAGAAAGAGAAAAACAAAACTAAAGGAAATGAGATAACTTGATGAATAACAATCGTTGAAAACTATATATAGATCTAATATATATTTACAGTTTAACTGACTAATACTTATAAAATAACTCTACTTATCATATGTACAATACATACAAATAATTCTAATTCTAAGATATATATAATATGTACAAAATATGAATTTTAATCTAAATCCGTGAAAATCGATTGTAAATTGATTTTTTAAACAACAGTAAAACTATTATCTAATCTTTATGATTTGTTTTCTTATAATGCTGTCAAGCAGAAGGGAACTGCTAGCCAACTCATGTTTTTCTTCTCACCCATTGATTATGTGGCAGTGATGTTGGTTTTGTTATCTAGTCACTGCAGTAGCCTAACCACAACAAAATCCAATTATAGGTATGTCTTTTTTTTTTCAATTCATGAGTCTTCTCTAGTTATGAAATGGATATTGGCTTGCATGTATTGGGTTGTGCTTTCCTTGAGTATTGCAACTCTGTAAAATTGTGATTTTTGGAATGAAGTGTTGATGGTTTTCTCTGCAATAATATTTGAAGTCACAACGTTATTGGTCATCCTGAGTGTTAGCAGCCATAAAGGCTCTATGTCATCCTTGTTACTTCAGCTAGAGGGTTTCATTTGGTTTTGAGTGTCTGGTTGTCTTCGTGCATTTCATATCACCATAACCAGTCTTTGTATTTTATGGGGTTTAATGGTTGGAAGCGCTTTGTGTCACTGTGCATTGTTCATTTGGGCATTGGGTTGTCTTTGCTACTAATGGTCACGCAGTGGGTTATATTTCTTTTCCTTGGCCCTATTTTCACCTCAACATTCTAGTTGGTTGGATGGAGAATCCACTAGGGTTCTACCCTATGTGTGCTAAGTATCATTACAGGGCTAAAATGGAGCCTTGCTCCTCTATTCATAGCCTCTCCTGTCATGGGTTTTGTCACCCTATCTGCAAAGTGAATTGTGGTATTCTCTACGTGTGCACCATTGGTCTTGGAGGTTTTCACCATTGAGAGGAGTCGGCTCTAGCCCTCCCTGTGTTGGTCCGTAGAGAAAACCCTTGAATCCTCAAGTTTGAGGGTTGTTAGAGAAGATCGTTGTGGCATGTCGGGTTTACTATTGGTTGTTATGGATGGGTGTGTATCATTGACATAATTGATTATTGGCTCACCCGTTGATTATGTGGTAGTGATGTTGGTTTTGTTATCTAGTCATTGCAATAGCTATTATAATTGGATGGATAGCCCAACATTTTGATTATTTAGAGTCGAAGAAAATTGGGCTTGTACAGTCACAGAATTACACTTGTGTTGATTGAATTGTATTGTGTTTTCTACAGCGTAGCGTGAGTTGGAGTGGTGACTATTGTCTTTCTCTTTAAAAAATGAGTTGGGGTTTTTGCAATTTAAATATGGATTATTGGGTTGACCGTCCACTATATACATTTAACGAATGTCATGCATTTTAACAATGACAAGAATGGGTGCAATGACAATATAACTTCATTGCGATTTTGAAACATGACTTTTGAGTGTAGTTGATGATTGAAGTAATGTCTGGGAAGTGGTTAATTTTGATAAGTAATAGAGTGGAAATAGTTATTGTTATACATTTGAGAATTGTTATAAGATGTTAATTGGATTAATAATAGGAACATAAATCCCCTATAGATTGTTGTGGAATGCACATTGTCTTGTTTATAACATTGTCTTAAGTATTTGATTTCAAACAATGAGAAGTTTAATGCCCAGAATTGTTTGAATTATGTACATAATGGTTTTGTGGATCACTTAATAAATTTTATGAATAGTAATCACTCTTTTTCCCTACCATTTTTTCTCTTTTTTACAATTACAACCCCATCACCTTCCCACATTCATTTTTCACTCCCTGTTCTAAAATTGATTATAGTCAAGAAGAATTGTGTATTGAAGCAGTTGAAAGTCACAGTTCTTGGTTGGATCATAGTGATTTTTCTTGGTTTGCATTACAGTTGATTGTTTGTTGTCTTTGAGAATTAATCATGTTATTTTCCCCCTCATCTTATCATGTTTGTCTTGATAAAAACCCCTCACATATCCCAAGACCCTTTGTTCATCCCCTGATCATTGATAAACAATTAGAACAATTTGTATGGATTGGATTGCATGAGTCTGATATATTGTTGAGCCAAAATCTATTACATATTTTTAAAGAGTTATCATGTATGGTTATTTAAAATATTATTTTCTAATCAATCATGCATACAGGGATGAGATATTCAAATAAAAGGCTAAAAATAGAGGCCTACTATGCCTCTATTAAAAAGAAGGTTGCTATTGCCCCTTCCGCATCTTCATATAATTGTGGTAAATATGTGTCCTCCCATTTGCATTGGAAGGACAATTGCTCTCATATGATCAACAAGATGAGGTGTAAAGATTCCACACAGACTAAGGAAGGTTTAGAAGGACTAAAAGATGATAGCATCAGCAAGGGAAAGATTGCCTCGCAAACCGGAAAATATGGATTTTAAGTTTTTTATTGTTGATGATAGTTGACTTCATATTTTCGTAGGGCATGCTTTTGGATATGTTGGTAATATATTTTGGAAATAATTTCAAACTCTATTGAGATAAATTGTTAAATGTGAATATGACGATGGGAGTCACAAGGAGGTGTGTTTTTACTTAATTGACTAGTATGTTAAGATTGTTAAGAACTAAAGGGAGTCACAAGGGGTCCCACCTAATAGTTATTATTTAATTATAACCCTTATTATGATTAATATTTTTCCCCCTAACTAAAAGTTGGTGAAGTATTTTAATTAACTTAACTAATGAATTGGTTCAACTACTTCAACCAATTCTAATTTGTTTAAAGGAAAAAGGAAAGGGTGGAACAAAGGAGGAGGATAGAAGGAGAAGCATACTAAGGTTTTATCTTTGAGTTTATGCTGAGATAGTTCAATTTTAATTCATTCCTTAATTTATCACAAGCCTAATGATTTTTATGATAGCATGTTCTTATTGTAGACAACAAGATTCAGGGCTGAATTACATCATTCAGACACTTGTTTTTCAGAGGTGTTGATCTATCTTTGATAGTCTGTGTAGACTTGTATGTTTGTGAATTAGTTTTCATGACTGACAAAGGCTATTCTATAGATTCGAGTGGGAAGAACTATGTGGCAAGATGACCCAACTTTTAGAGTTTAGTTTTTTATTTTCTGTCGGAGGTCCTTTTGTATGTTCTGTTAGCACCCTGTAAATCTTCTCAGTTGTCTAAGCAGAGCACAGGGGTAACTATTTCAACTAGCTTTAGAGATGAGCCACTAGCCTACTCAACTCAAAGAGGGCTCTATTGTGTCACTTGATATTTCTTTGGATATTGGTGGTTAGATTTGTTGAGTGTTATAGATTTGATGAAAGAATACAGGTGGCATTTGGGATATGGAGTCAAAAATGAACAATGCATTTAAAAAACATGGAAACTATCAAGAGGAAAAGGCTAAATGAGGCAATGAGTTTGAGTTTAGATCGAAAATTTTCACAGTAAAAGAGGAAAAGAAGAACATATAACTACATCAGAGCATATTTAAATGAATTCTAACCTATTTAAGAAGAGAATCACATGAATTTAAATTGCTAAGTCTAGAGCATCATCAAACGAATTCCAGACTTCTAACTTTCCAATTTAAAAGAGGAAATTGTGAATGGGATTTCATAGACACAAGAGATACATACTATGAAAGGAAACAAAACTCATATCACAGGCAATTGGAATATTTTCATAAACAGTTCGACAACCCCTTCTGCATTATATATTCAGTTTAGATCCATGATTTTACAAAACCTTCCTACTACGAGGGCAGGGCCCTCTTCATCTCTTGCTTTCTATATCCTTGAGATGATATATATATATAAAATTTACATGCAAAATTCAAAACGACTCAACTTCCCCACAATTTAAAGATACAGATCAGTTACACAAAAAAGGTAACACATAATAGTTATTATCCTACTTTACAGTGAGTGTTATAATAGGTTTGACATATTTGAGGCCTTTTCATTGAACGCCATATGTCCAAAATTCTCTGAAACGTACCCAATTTAACCTAAGACCTCATTCCATCTTGGCGATTTCTTCTTTCGGAGTGTTCAACCAAATTGGTTGATTTTATCTAATGCTTTCGATCGCCTTGGCTTTGATTCCTGTCTTCTGTCACTGGCTCTACTTCTTCTTTAGTGATCACTTGTAGAGTTTGTCCACGTGTCCATTGATGATTAGACCCCTCATGATAGGATTTAATCTGACCTTTGATTCTAGTTCTGTCGCAGGGTCGATATGTAATTTGGTTGCCAATATCCGTGCAATCATCTTTTATTTTTTACTCATTGATGAACTTGCCATGTTAGTTGAAAATCCTGTTTCATTGGATATTGTTCGATTGGTTTCGTCCATGTCTTCCAATTTTGCAGAGAACACAATTTTTGTTTTTTTCTTATCTCTACAGAAATTAGGAAGTAGGTCTTGTTTGGGATTACTCTTCCTATGAATGAGATGATGATTTTCTGGAGAAAAATAACACCACCCATATTTTGAAGATCGGTAATCATTGAGTTCTAATCATGAATTACTGATAAGATTACTTGCAGGTACGTTGGCTTATCATGCTTGGCCAATCTATCTCGAATGATGATCCTTTGAGTTAGTTATCCAATGACGTTCACCTAGCATTGCACAGACGTGAAGTACCTGAATGAGTGACATGAGGTGATTTGACTAGCGGTCACCTTCCCCCAAACAAACTGTTGATTTGACATATTCAAATGACACTAGAACCCGTGACATCGGGATTTTGGAAAAATGGTTTTAAGAAGACTGCTTTTCACCCTAATGTACCTCTGATGACACCATGCATCCATGAATGAAACCATGGTATTTTTCCCTAACCTTCTTTCACATGATTAAACTTCATGTTATTTCGTCACTCAATATGGGTCTCGGTCATTAATCTGGGCCACTTCGAAATCCATGGTCTATTGGATCCTTTCTTTTATGCTCCCGCTATACTTGTCCATATGCCACCATATGTAAATTGGTCCTCCAAATCATGCCATGTCTCTTCATCGTTTTAATCCCCCGCTAAATCTGAGACTCGAATTTCATGTATAATTGTTATGGTGATAACATAGGATTCAATTGGGGATGCTATCCTCCCTGTGAGGTAGAAAAGAATTGTAGACCCAGTTCCTTCTTCATTGGGCCACTTTCAAAACATGTGCATGTACCCTGTTACATCTTGGAGACTGAATGTCAAAATTTAAGACCCAACTTTGCAAACTACTCTCAATTGGATGCTGAAAAGATACCGCTAGGATCTAACTGTGCATACTACTGAAAACGATGCTTGACCAACAATATTATTTGCACACTCGTACCTACCTAACTGCTTAAAAGAACTGTCACTCAAGTGAAATCATAATTCCAATGTAGCCATGACAACATTCTATCTGCTGTTCATTTTCTTTGCACTTGCTTGTTCCAAAGCTTCTTTGTTGATACTTCATTTAAAATTTCATCCATAAGTCCAATTCTTAAAGAATTAAAAGCTCCCGGAATGTTCGCTTCCTCTAACAAGACCGCAAATGGGTCTTCTAAAGCATGCATAAATCAACTATCACATTTCACACCTTCCATTGCATTTTCATTTTCAGGTGATTTAACTAGTTGAAACTGACAAATTTGATGAGAAGTCTAGTAGTAAGAATTGCTTGAGTTATAAGGAAACCATGACTGAAGAACAACATCTTGTGTAAAAATACTCATATTTGATACAAACATTGATTCGTCATTTTCTTTATCCTTAAGCTCGCAACCCACTATTATTTGTAGATTCTAATTACAAAATTTTTCCATATAATGCGCCTTGGGGTCATGGAACATATGAAAGAATGTTTTCCTTTCAGGAGCTAAGATAGGAAAACAAGATTCCTTCATAAGTTTTTTTCCGTTTCTTGGAGTCCCCATAGATGTAGTTTCAAACTCCTCATCCGTGTCTAAGCTATTTAGAAATTGGACCACCACGTCATTCTCAGGGGAAGAAAGACAACTTTGAAACACTTTGTCTTGTTGGAAACATTGTTGAATGCCTATATTAGTTTCAGGCAAAGGGTAATGACCTTTTACAACAATTTCTTGATCAAATTCCTCTTCTTCTTCAAGTTGGTGGTAATTGAGCATAGGTTGCAGATCTGAGCTAAAAGAACCTTTCATGTGATCAGCAACATGGTTATCAAATGTATGAGAATGTTGTTGTCCTTCTCGATTGATGAGAATTTCTTTGTGTAAAACAATACCACCGTGGATGTAATCAGACTTCCCTGCTTCCTCTGTTATCTCACGATTTGTTTTCAACAATTTAAAGGAAGAAAAGAATAATGGAAGATAATCTTTACTTGAAAGTCCACTTCTCTCTTCGTATTTACTATCACGCCTGGAGGATTTCTTACTTGAGACATTGAAAACATTTTGCTTCAACAATTTGAAAGAAGAAAAACATAGTGGCAATATTTTCTCATCTAATTCAAGACCTTCTTCATTTTCTTCATTGTGGGCACATTTGTCAATTTCTTTGGATTGTTGAACTTGCTCATTTTCAGTTTTATCTTCGACTAATGGCTACATTTTTGAATTGATAGGATCTTCTATATAACAAGTAATAGGTTCATCGAACCCATGAGAAGAGTGTTGCAATGTCTTGTCAATCTATTCCATTGGTTTAGTGTGATTTTGCATCAGCACACATTCATTTGCCTTAATAATGATCTTAGAATTTTCCTTCAACAATTTAAATGCAACAAAACATAAAGGTAGAGAATTTTCTTCAACTGATCCAATAATTTGCTCTTTGTAACTGTGATAATTGCACTACTGAAAAGGAACATTTTCAATATCACAATTATCCTCATATTCATCATATATAGGAAAATCAACAACATTTGCAATATCATCTAACAAGAAGAAATTTGGAATATCGACATTTTCTTCAATAAGCTGATTTACAAACTCATCTTCTTGACTGTCTACAAATGAATACATAAAATAATCAGCCCCTTACCTATCATGCGGTGGATCAGAAGCTAAGTCAACACCTCCTCTTTCAACAAGTGGAATATAATTTTTTGCAAAATCATTAGCATTGGAAACTTCAAGAGGGCATATGATATTATTAACTCTATGTTCAAGATTCAAATCAACCTTTTCTTATTCATATTCACTTTAATTCTCTTGAATACCCAACCCCTCATTTTGGACATGTTCACCTACTTGGATATTATGTTGAATATCCTGGGCATAATCGAGAATTTGTTGTAAATACCTAGGTTTTATTTCCATCGGGAGAAAAGAAAAATCTGTATGAAGAGTAGTTGCATAATGGAGCATGGAAACAGCGTTAGTGGGTTGAATTTCTTTGGAAAAATTGTAATGGGTACTGGAAAACCTTTATTTAATATAGAAATAGCTTCATTTCTCTACTTTTTAAAGGCATAGAACTCTATAAGCTACAAATCCAAAGACTTCTTCCTACCCCAAAACTTTAAAAAGACATCCTTTAATTCCTCCCATGAGCTAATTGTCTCTGGCTGCAAATGTTTAAACCAATCTTTGGTGTCTCCTTTCAAGGATTGAGAGAAGGCCCTCATACAAACATCATCATGGTTAATCTCAAACATATCTATAAAATTCTCAAACCCTTGGATGTGTTTTTCATCTAAGATGGAATCAGGTTCCCCATCAAACACAGGTATATACTCATAGTATTTTGGGGGGAAATCCTGGAGGAGTTGGGGTAGCTGCAAGGGTATGTATCTGTTAAGCCCTAATATTGGCTCATTACCCATTAATTGGGGCATATTATATTAGTAATGTTATTTTATTTATGTCGTCTTTAGGCCATTAGTTGTAGTTA
>JASDQU010354456.1:0-12046 GCA_032191745.1 Picea mariana
GAAGGCTCTTGAGGCCCTCAAGTAGATGCTCTCCTTACAATGAAAGGTGAAAATATGAGTGAAAGAACTCAAAGCTTCTCCACTCTAATGAGAGATGGAAAGCTTATGAAATGGTGTTGATAATGACTATTGCTAAAGAGTGAGACTCTAACAATCCCAATAGCATAACATTACAATGAATTCCTTGAAGAAATGATGATCATTCATGGCTTTTTATAGCCAAGCTTTGAGCTATTATGCAACCCCCTTTGAATGTGAAAAGGGGCTCTTTAGGGAACCATTAGGTCTTTGACCAGCCTCCCCACACAGATTGAGCTCGGATTTGATGTCAAATCGACTTGGGAGCCGATCCAATAGTGGTTGGGAGGCCGACCAGCTTCATAAATGCGCTGTTTGGTATACGCGCGGGTTTTGCACCCCACAGTCGCGCTTATGCGCCCGATATATGATGATGTTGCACGCATGCACGCGTTTTCAGTGGGTGCAATGCGCTTTTTAATTTTTTAGCCATTTTTGTATAGTTTTGGCTCTTTTGTTGTGCTATGGAACTAATCCTTGTGCCATGAATGACTGTTTTTCTGTGCTGATGATGCGGAGTTCTTGTCGCCCTGTGTGGACGAAATTTCAGTGATAACAGTTATGGAGGAGGTCCTAGGGTCAAGCCCCGTGGGCTCTCCTTTTCGTTTGGTATTGTTATATGGTGTGTATAATACATATTTGTTTTGCTATTGTTAGCGGTGGATCTAGAAGGTTCTCCAACAATATACAATCGTGGCTATAGTTGGCGTGGTCTGCCATATTTGGCGGACCCACCAACTATTTTTTTTCAAATTTCATTCACGACTTGTTCTTGTGCATTTCCCGCCTACCACGTGGAAACCCTTGATTGGACCACATGGCGGCCTCTCTTTGGGCCATATTTCCCCCTGCCAAGTCA
Source organism: Picea mariana (assembly GCA_032191745.1). NCBI lineage: Eukaryota > Viridiplantae > Streptophyta > Pinopsida > Pinales > Pinaceae > Picea > Picea mariana. The sequence continues at coordinate 938 of JASDQU010354456.1, forward strand.
TCACTCCATATCAACGTGCCATGTCAACCATACAGACTTCCACGTGGCACGATCTAATTGGTCCACGGATCAGTCCAAAATCACAAAAAACAAGTGACACATGGCAGCTTCTAGTGTTTCCACGTCATCATGCTAACGTCAGCACGCCATGTGTCACATCCCTTCTCCTACCACATTTTTTTTACGGACGTTGACGTCACCCATATGTATGTTGACGTCAAAAGTACGGATGCTGACTCATCCCTTGCTGACTGGGCTAGGTTGACCAAACTTTGACCATCAATATCTTTCAATCCGTAACTATGTTTGACAATTTGTTTTCGTCATTAGAAATATTGTGATGCGCTCTTCGCGATCATGTCATTTTCACTGAGTTTTGGGAATTTGAATGTTTTCCCTTTCTCTCTTTGTTGGAGCCATTCTAAGCGTCTTGAGTTGCCTCTATGAGTTCTGGATTGTTCTTAGCCTTCGTTGGATCCTTTTTGGATCATGCCTTCCTAATGAGAGATTTTTGGACCACCAAAAGATTTCATAAATCAACAGGTAAGCGAGGGAAGAGTCCCCTCACTTTGTCCTTCTCGATCCACTTTTCCTTTCTTAGATGTGTTCCTTTTAAGCCTACTCGAAGATAACCAATATCACCCCTGTGTGAATTCCTCATTCTTTTGTCCAGGATGATATCTTCATGTAACTCATCCAAGTACTCAGGTGCAAACTCATCAACTGAAGGTATTGAAACTTCCTCATCTTGATCCATGATCATGGGAGGCTAAAAAAATTTCAAGTTCTCAATGTTCACAATTGAGTAAATCTGCATGTAAGGTGGAAGATCTAGGCAAAAAGCATTGGTACCACTTTTATCCAAGATAGTGAAGGGTCCATAAAAAATGGTCTTGAGTTTCTTTCCTTCACCCTTCAATCTCTCCTTGTTGATGTGAATCCATACCCGATATCCAACCTAGAATTGATGATCAACCATGTGCTTGTCACCTCGATATTTATATTGTGCTTGAATTTTCTCCAACTATTCCCTGACTGCCTGGTGTATCTGTTGGATCCTCTATATGAACTTGTTGGCTCTGTCCTCTTTTTGTTCTTCATTCACATCAGTATCTCTCCCATATATCAAATCCAAAGGAACCTTTCATAGGTACCCAAAACATGTCTCAAAAGGTGAACTATGAGTGGATGAATGTAAATCTTGGTTGTACACATGTTGCACATAGGGTATATGTTCATCCCATAACTTGGGATGCTTGCCACAGTAGCCTTGAAGAAAAAGTACCACTGTTCATCTTACCACCTTTATCTTTTCGTCGGTTTGTGGATGGAAAGCAGTGCTCCTCTTCAATTCGGTGTCCATCATCCTCAACAAGCTAGTCCAAATGTCCCCAAGGAATCGATTATCTCGATCTGAGACAAAGGATGTGGGTAATCCAAAGTGAACCCAAACATATTGAAAGAAGAGATTAGCAGTCTTCTCAGCAGTGATCTTCTTTTTACATGGCATCAAGATACACATCTTGTTGAACCTATCGACTACAACATACAAATAATCATGAGCCCCTTTGGTCATTGGTAAACCCCCTACAAAATCCATGGAGATACTTTTCCATGGATGGGATGGAACAGGAAATGGTGAGTATAGACCCTGTTTTCTATTAGTGGGCTTACAAGTAGAATACATCACACACCCCTTTACATATTTAGTTACAATTGCTTTCATTTGAGGCCAGTAACATAACCTCTGCAAATCAGTCATAGTTTTCCGTACCCCAAAATGCCCAGACACAAGAGAAGTGTGAGCTTCTCATATTACATGGACTCGTTCACTTGTAGGAATACATAGCTTTCCAAGATGGTAGAGTAGTTTTCCCTGCAGACAATAGTTCTCTACCTGTGCAACATGGGTTAGCTTCACATATACCTCTTTAAAATATTCATCAATGGCATATTGTTCTACATAGCTATCATCAGATAAAGAAGTATTCTTCAAAATAATAGAAGAAACAATAGGAGGTCTAGAAAGTATATTAGCTACCTTGTTACTTGTACCCTTTTTGTACTTGATTACCAAATGAAATTGTTGTAGAAAACCCATCCATATGTAGTGTCTATATTGTTGCAATTTAGGTTGTGCTTGGAGATACTGTAAGGGCTGGTGATCTGTATGTATGATTGTTTCCTTCCCTAAAAAGTAATGCTTCCATTTCTTTATGCTCTAGACTAATGCATACAACTCTTTATCATAGGTAGGATAGTTAACAACAACTTGGTTAAAAGTTTCAGAGTGGTGACAGATAGGCTTATGATATTGCATCAATATTGCACCCATGGCATATTCGTTGGCATCTATCTTCATCTCAAAAGGATGTTGAATATTCGGCAGTGCTAATACTGGTGTGGTACTAATATTCTCCTTCAAAATTTTGAAATATTTTTGTTGCTTTCCTTACCACTGAAAAGTGTTCTTCACACTGGTTAAGGCATGCAAAGGATTTGCTATAAAGGAGAAGTTGAGAATAAATCTCCTCCAATAGTGGACTACACCTAAGAAGCTTCGGACTTCGGTTACACTCTTTGGCTCATGCCATTTTACAATTACATCAATTATGGAAGGATCAATTTTCAATTGACCTAAGTACACAAGTGCAGTCTTGCCAAATTCACATTTAGACAATTTTACATACAACGTTTCCCTTTGCAAAGTATCAAATACTTTCTTTACATGCCTCACATGTTCATCCCAAGTCCCACTAAAAATAAGAATGTCATCTAAATATACAATCACAAAGTCATCTAGGAAAGGCCTTAATAGATAGTTCATCACACACATGAAAGTTGTTGGAGCATTACAAAGCCCAAACATCATAACTAACCACTCAAACAATCCATGTTTGGTTTTAATGGAAGTTTTCCATGCATCTTGTTCTGCGACCCTAATCTGATGATATCCCCTATGCAAATCCAACTTATTGAAATAAAAAACATTCTTCAATTGATCAAGTAAATCATCTATACGAGGAAGAGGGTATTGATTTTTCCCCATGATTTTATTTAAGGCTCGGTAATCGACATACATTCCCCATGTTCCATCCTTCTTTGGCACCATCATGATCGAAGAACCACCAGGAGATGAACTGGGCCTGATGACCCCTTGATCCAATAATCTCTGTACCTACTCCTTGATCTATGTCGTCTCCACAACTGGCATCCTCTACATGCCCACATTAGGAAGAGGAGAATATTGTTGAAGATGTATCTCATATTGGATTTCCCTCTTAGGAGGTAATCCATCTAGTTCCTGAAAAATATCATCATACTTAGAAACAATACCAATTAATTCATTTTTATGAGATGGATCACACCCTTCGAAAGCATCGAATGTCTCGACATATTTCTCTCTGACAACCATGAGTACATATCTCTTATTAGTGTTTATGAGTCTCTTCATTTTCCCTGCACTAACAAGTGTTGTATTTACCTTCATGTTGTGAACTATAACAATATATTCCACTCCCCCTTTAGTAAGGTGGTATTTGTTCTCGTGAGGAAAGAAGAATGATTTTCTATCATAAAGATAGGGACTTCCCAACACTATGCCACATATATCAAGTGGTACAACATCCAAATCCACTTCATCAATGAACTTTGAAGCAATAGCAAATCTGATCCTACATTGTTTGGTGACATTAATTTATTCTTTATCACATACCCAAACAATAGGATAAGGCTTCAGATGTGGTTTCATTTCAAGACCCATCTTCTTGACAAGTGCTTCAGATATTAAGTTTCCTTGGGAACCCATATCAAATAATGTATCTATCTTAGTATAATTAGATACAACTCTTATATGAAATAACTCATTCCTCTTTCGTTCATCAACATGATATTCATTATTGGAACCTGAACTATCATGAAGAGAATATTTACCTTGTACTCCAACCATTGTGATCTTTCCTTCATCTCCTGAATCAGAACCAAGATCTTCTTGCACTGTAGAAACGGTTTTTGTCTTCCCCTTTCCATCGAATTGTTTTGGTTTCTTTTCTAGATGCAGTTTCCAATAGTGTTCTTCATCGTGAATTCTCTTATTGCAATGAATGAAATATGTTTTTCCTCCTTCTCTCTTCACTGTGGTGGTCTTCTTGTCCTTCCTTTTAAACTTCTTAAAATGTTTATGTGGGAGATTGGAAGGTTTCTTCGTGGGATCTTCTTAAACATGTTTCCCCCTATTCTCAATATGAGTGGCTTGGACACAAACTTCTTCAAGACTAGTGGGTTTAAAAAAGAGAAAAGTATGATAAATATAACTGTGAAGTGCCCCAATATACTTCATTAATGTTTCATAATAATCCAAAGGAATTTTCAATGCAAGAGTTTTCTTCCTAAATTCTTCTGTGAAACTTTGTATAGTTTGACCTTTACTTTTTCTTAAAGTTTGTATTTTCATCATTGCTTTATGTAAATACCCTAATGGATAAAACGTCTTCCTTATCGCTGATTTAAATTCTGACCATGAGGAAAGAAGATTACCACACTTACTTATTCTTGAATATTTCTCTCCCACCATACGAGAGCAGTGCCTTCCAACTGAAGACAAGCCAATTGTATTTTAACTTCCTCTTCATCAATATGTTGGACATGGAAATGCACTTCAACCTGTCAGATCCAATTATCTAGCTTTTCAGGATTAACATCTCCATTAAACATAGGTAAAGAAAATTTTACATCCATCTTTAATAATGGTTTCTTAAAAGAGGCTTTATGGCTAGAATGGTGAGAATGATGAGAATGCTTAGAGAAAGAAGAACTAGAACTTGAAGGTGAAGACGAAATTTTAGGAGGATATCCTCCAGCTCCTTGGTTTACTGAAGCATCATCATCTGCACGTGCTTCCTTTTTCTTCCCTTTCTTCTTCATTCTCTTCTTGTAATCTCTATACATTTGTTCGACCATTTCTAACATGCGATAAAAGACCATGTGAAAGTTGTTCTCCTGTTCATCACACTTGTCCTCTTCTACCATTTTCTTCCTTCGGGACACACAGCAAACTTTAGGATTGAAAGTATTAAGAGTTCCTTCACCTTTCTTATGCTTGGCCCTAGTAAGCATTCACACTCAACAATTCAAGTCAAAGACGACTGCTCTAATACCACCATTATCCAGGATCTTTTCATAGTGACTTATAAAGAATTGCATTAAATGAGCATAAATTAAAGTGCACCATTAATGAAGGGAAAACTCAAAAATGAAGAAACATAAGCATCATATATGAACACAAAAACTTGATATTGAATTCCATCCCTGGTGGACTACGTCTCCAGGTCCTTCTCTCAAATGGGTAGGGTCTTTCATTAACTCAACAAAAGAATTTTGAAAAATACATAATTATACCTCATTCTGAAATCAAGCTACATAAATAATGCTCAGATCATAAAACAGACAGCACCACTGAATTCGTGGCATCAAATTACCCAAAAATGACTATCTCCATGCCTCGATCCAACTCTGGCACTCCTAGACCCAAGAAGAATTATGTCTCGGTTTTCGTGCACTATACAACCTACAATGATGAATGTACCTTGCATTGAAAAGAATTCCCAGAAGGTCGTATGGTCTGCATGCCTCCTTCCTTCATGGTTGGGGGTGTATACCATGTGGTACCCACGTCTTAGTGGTTAGGGGTAGATGTATTAAGGAATAGGTTATGGTGGAGGTCCCGGGGTCAAGCCCTGTAGACTCTACTTTTGGTTTGGTATTGTTATATCATGTATATAATACATATTCGGTCTGCTATTGTTAGCAGTGGTTCTATAAGGTTCTCCAATGATATACAACCGTAGCTATAGTTGGCGTGGTTTACCAAATTTGGAGGTCCCGCCAATTTTTTTTTTTTAATTTCATTCACGTGATGTTCTTGTACATTTCCCGCCTGCCATGTGGAAACCCTTGATTGGGCCATGTGGTAGCCTCTAATTGGGCCATGCTTCCCCCTTCCAAGTTAGAATTCCATGTTAGCGTGCCACATCATCATGCCACGTCATTCATACGAACTGTAAGGACTTCCACGTGGCACGATCCGATTGTTCCACGGATCGGTCCAAAACGCCAAAACCGGATGACACATGGAAACCTCTGGTGATACCATGTCATCATGTTGACATCATGCTAATGTTAGCATACCATGTGTCACTTACCTATTCCTGCCACATGTGTTTTATAGACGTTGATGTCATCCGTACAGATGCTGACATCAACAGTATGGATGTTGACTCATCCCCTGCTAATTGGGCTAGATTGACCAAACTTTGAACACAAATATATTTCAATCTGTAACTTTGTTTGACGATACCTTTGCACAGTTAGAAATCTTGCGACACACTCTTCGCGATCATGTAATTTTCACTGAGTTGTGGGAACTTTGAATTTTTTCCCTTTCTCTATCTATTGGAGCCATTCTAACTGTCTTGAGTTGCCTCTGTGATTTTTGAGTTGTTCTTAGCCTTCGTTGTACCCTTTTTGGATCAAACAGACTGATTAATAACCTGTTCTTGAATATTATCAAACAAACTTGTAATGATTCGGTGATGGTGAAAAGTACTCATGGAAACTCCCAATTTGGTGGTGAACTTGGCATAATGTTTGGTGGAAAGAAGATGGGTAATTCCTGGAATAAAGTTGCAACAGTGTGGATAATGATGGAATCATGCTTCTAACTTGGACATAGCATAACTATAGTTATGTTAGAGCTGAGAATTTGAAAGAAACGACACACTTGAATGGTTTCTTTTATTGCAATTTTTGTCATGTTGATATATCATTCTATTAGTTGGAAAAGTTTCAGTCATTATCTTGTGTTGTTACTTGGACAAGTTTCAACAGTCGGTTGTGCTATTACTTGAAAAGTAACAACCTTCTGTAGAATTTACAACATCATTCCTGTAAAAATAGAAAAAGATCATAATGTTCGAGGATTAAAATTTAGCATGAATATTTTATTTTGAAGCAAGAGTGATTGAAAAAAAAATCTTCTCTCTCTTTGTTTTTTTTTAAGTAGATTCCAACTGCCAATGAATTAGTTTTCAGTTATCATAATCCAAATGCACCCGTAAAGATTTTTCGCAGTTAGAAATTTATTTATATGTTTATTTTTCATTTTTTTAATTTTTTTATGGTCATGGAGGTGAAGGTGTGGAGGTATTCCTTCCTCTTGCAACATTTCTAATTGTGGACTAGAAGAAACCTACTTCATGAAATATTCCCTTGAGGTCGAATGATGATATAACCGTAGACGATGTCCATTAGCAAAAAAAGGGGTATGTTCTTCGTCTATGGTTATCAATTTAATAGTCCCATTTTCGAACAATGTATCCACTTCATAGGGGCCCAACCATCTAGTGCAAATATTTCCTTTGAAATATTTAAACCTGGAGTCATACAGGAGTGCCCAATCCCCTAAACCCAAAACTGCTTCTTTTCAATGATCCTAGCATGCCACTTTGCATGTTGTTGCACAATATCAGTATGTTGCAATGTGGCCAAATAGATTTCATCAAGCTCATTTAGCTTTTCCAATCGATGTTGTTGTGTTGCTGCCAAATCCAAACCAACCTATACAACAATCCTAAGTGTGTTGATTTCAAATTCATTTAGGAATATCAGACACTTACCACACTCCAAATCAAATGGAGAGAATCATGTTGTATTTCACCAATTTTTCCCATAAGCCCATAGATATGTAGACAATCGATCGGCCCAATCATAGAAGTGGCTAGCTATTATCTTTGTAAGAGTTTTTTCCAATACTTTATTGGTTCTTTTGACCTTCCCGTTTTCTTGCGAGTGATAAGGAGAAGTGACTCGATGTTGAATCATATATTTCTTAAGAAATGCCTCAATCTTTTTCCTTGTGAATTGTTCTCCTTCGTTGATAACTTTCTCCCTTGGCATCCTATATGGAACAAAGATTTCTTCAAACATGAAGTCCATAGAAGCTTTCTCTGTGGATTTTGGGAGATCTATTTCCTCTACCCACTTGGTTATGTAGTCTGTGCATACCAGGATATGAGATTTTTTATGTGATGAGGGATTGATTGGTCCCATGAAATTGGGAGCCCACTTCTCAAATGGTTCTATTACTGGTTGTGTTTGTAATGGAATCTCATTGGATTGAATGGGTTGTCCCATCCATTGGAAGATATCACATCCTTTCACATATTTCTTTGTATCTTGGAATATAGTGAGCCAATAATAACCCATGCTAGTTCTTTATGTCCTATTCTTTTTCCTGCAAAATTCCCTCAACAAGGCTTGTCATGGCAGGCTTTGAGAATGTCTTGAATCTCATCCTATCTCACACATCTTTGAATTATATTATCTTCTCATGTGTAAAATAGGTATCCATCTATCCACAAAAATATTTCACTTTGTTGGATAATCTTTCATGTTTCTCTTTGAGAGACATGGTGTGGCAATTTTCCTACAACAAAGTAATTAAAAATGTTTGCATACCACAATGTATGGGAATACACTGCAAACAAGTATTCATCCGGGAAAATGTCTTCTACAGGAGAATTTTCCGTATTTATAATAAGTCTAGATAAAAGATCTACGACCACTTTGTCTTTTAAATATTTATCAATAATAGTAATATCAAATTCTTGCATTAATAATAAAAATATGATAACTCGTGCACTTGTAATGGGTTTATTAGCTAAATACATGATAGTTGAGTGATACATGTGTATAAAGATGGGATAACCATATATGTTGTGATGAAATTTATTAATTGTAAAAAAGATAAGAAGGTACTCTTTTTCGGTTCCTGTGTAATTCAATTATGCTAGTGCTAAATTCTTGCTGACATAGTAGATGGCATAAGGCTTCTTGTCCTCCTCTTTCCCTAGCACAACCCCAACAGTGGTATCAAAGTTGTCTGAGGAGATGTCAAAGGGCGGTGTTCAATCTCATCTACGTAAGATAGGAGTTGTAGACACCAATGCTTTTAACTCTTCAAAAACAGATTGGAAATTCTTATTCCACATGAATTATGCATCTTTCATTAGTATTGCAAACATAGGGGATGCAATTCTAGATTAAATTTCAATGAAACGATGATAGTACCCAGTTTTCCCTAAAAATATACATACCTCTTTCTGTTCTTTTGTAGGTGGAATGATCAATATACTTTAATTTTTGTTGGATCGATCTAAATCCCAACAACAGAGATAAAATGTCCTAAGACCACTCCTTTTGTCATCATCATGTGGCACTTTTTTGTACTCAAATAAAGGTTATTATGCTTACATCATTGGAGTGTATTCTCTAGATTAAATAGTGCCCCTTCAAAATCAGTTCGATATGGAGTAAATTCATCCATATATATCTCAACACTATCATTAACTAGAACAAAAAAAAATCCTAATATCGCCCGATGGAGAGTAGCAGGTGCACTACAGAGCCCAAAAGGGAGGAAAAAATATGCAAATGTGCCCTAGGGGCAGGTGAAGGTCATCTTATCCTGGTCTTCAAGAGCAATATGGATTTGATTATATCCACTGGATCCATCAAGGAAAGAAAAATACCTCTTTCATGATAGTGTGTCTAGGACTTAGTCGATGAATGGAAAGGGGAAATCGTCTTTTTGCATATCTTTATTCAATTCCCTATAGTCCACACACATTGTCCATTTCCCATTTTTATTTGGGACGATAACAAGAGGTGATACCCATTCATTGTCAAATATTGGATAAATAAAATTAACATCCAACAGTTTTTGGAGTTCCCGCTTAACAATGTCCCTCAGGGAAGGGTTCATGCTCCTTTGAGGTTATCAAGTGGGGATGAAATATTTTTTTATGTTGAAATGATGGGTACAAATATCAGGGTGTAAACCCTTTATATACTTGTAATCTCATGTGAAGGATTTTTTTTCTTCTTTCATAACTTGTAACATCTTTTCAGTTTATGCGGGGGTCAGTTTTGGATTAACATTTTGTTTTTTCCCTGGCTTGATTTCAATTGGGATGTTATTGTGAATAATTGTTGTTGGTATAAATTGTTCCTCTTCTTCTAGATTCAATTCAATATTATCAAGAACTTCATTATTTATTATGGTTTCTATCATTTGATACACAGGTTAAGAGATAAAGGATGGGTTGCTAATAAAACTACTAATAACATCATCCTCTATTTTAGTTTTAAAAGACAAATCTTTTTCAATTGTCAAAAATGGTTGAAAATTCTCATATTCAAGTTCAAAATCATCCCATAAAGTATTTTTTCATGCCAAGATAGGTTTTTTGGGTGGGTAAAGGACCAAAATTTTCATAGAATCCCCATAGAAAATCATCATATTCCCTATCCTGCATCCAATATGAACATAGTTTGTGTCTAACCATAGCCTCCTCAAAATCAGAGGGTCTCCTTCAATACAATATGTTTTTTACTGGATCATGAATTCTATTAGATATTTCTAAGAATCCACAGAGATAGAAACATCCTCCAGGATCCCCTCTAGTTGAAGGGTGGACTAGTCATCCAATTCGAGGACTATGGGGGTTGGTCTAAGGTTTTCAAAACCTAATATTTTGTAGGTTTCTTCGATCACGATATTAATATATTCCCCCAAATCCACTAATGTATTGGAAAAAATATTACCTTGTATCTAGACAATGACTGTCGGACTCCTAGGGTCATCATAATTGATGGGTGTATCCTTACCCAAAATTAGGTTAGACAGTTTTCCAAAAAAATCGATAGTGGGTGGATCCCTTGGTTTTATTCCTTGTTTATTAAGGCATAGCTCTCAAACATTTCTGGAATAAATTATTACATCCTGTCAGGCTGCTAAATTGTAGCTTTTAAGTGTCCTGAATCACTAAATTGTCAAAATAGGGCTAGTATACTTCGAGCTGATACACAGTATGTGGAGGCAAGCGTCTAGTCTTTTATTCGAATGCTATCCTAAAAATAAAGCACACACCTATTCTAAGAATTTGAATTCTGATGACTAACTCAAAACTGAGCATTTCCTACGAAATCATAAACAGAAGCAAAACAGTCTAGTACTCAAAGGCTAAGATTGCTATTTCTATTCAAAAGCAC